>UCOJ01000407.1:0-112367 GCA_900474305.1 Cecidostiba fungosa
CGGATATTATTTTCCCGATGGATGAAAACAGCTTTGTCAGTCGTAACATTTAAATGAGCCACTTTAAACTTACTTCGGAATTTTCATTATTACATGCAGGGAAGGTTAAAGCTTAATGTTTCCATTTTGTATAAATTTTCAACTTGTTGAATATTGTTACTGTGCCGTTGTTATCTGAATAGAGTAGCCGTATATATTGCAAATTAATCCAACACGTTTATATACAGCCTTCATTTATTTTTATGCAAATGAAATTGACCTTACAATATGTGAGTTATACCTTCCAAACTCCCCTAATAAAAGAATTCTATTAAAATAAATAAGTAGTTAGATGATGATGATGATCGTTTCTACGCTTACATAGGTATGTTAGTCGTTACATCGGAGTTAAATTTTATATTGCTGTCGGATTGCTATACACAGTACATAAATTGAAAATGATAAAAGGCACAGCGACTGAAAGGGTATATAAATTTATATATATAATAAGTACAAAGTTACAGCGCATTAATTGTTATTTGATTATTTATTGTGTATTGTTTATATTTTCCGTTAGACAAAGAGTGACGATTTATTTTGTTGACGATGTATTTTATTATTTACAATAAAATCTGAATGATTCAACAATATCAGTTCTATTATAAATATTCTAAAAATTTGACTTCCCGTAAATTCGAAAAGTTGAAAAGGTAAGCATAAAGATTCGCTTGCTTATCAGATATCCAAGTAAAACGCTCAATCATCGAACCCTTTAAACTTTCCTCATAAAAAAACAATACTCCCAAGTAAACAATAGCAGAGTTAAAGAATTTCATCATTAAAAGAATGTTAATATTCATTCTGTACAATTTATTTTTTTTTATTGTCAAGCAATGGATATTGCATTACTCGTCATTTGCATACTAGTTTTGTGAAAACACCGTAGTTTACAAAATACATCAACTGCTATGTCGTTGAAAAATTGATAAAAGACCATCTAGTTTGCTGTTTTGATTTGAAGATTTAATTTTTATTGAATAAACGACCATCAAAAATGATAATCAATGATACAATATATTTGAAGTGGTGCTTAACACAATGAAACATATATTCGAATATGCAGTGGCTGTGTTTACAAAATAATAGATGAGAGTTAAATCGTGTAGCATTTAGTCAAAAAGAAGATCACTTTATTTCCAATAAGGTCGGCTATGAGATAATTAGAATAATTTATAACGATTATCTTTCTTTACATTACAAACTATATAACGTCTCCTAATCATGCACAACATTTTTGTGTACAATTTGTGTAAAAGTGTTCATGTGAATATATGCTTCTGTAACGATGTACATAAACGTGCGTTTAAATTTTCAGCTACTGAAAATTGTGAATACATATATGCATATTATACAAAATACTGTGAATATACTTCAGTCTCGATATACTCATCTTGTATAAAATTCACATTTTTACACAAATGTCATGCAAAAGTTGTATGGAGTGAAAATTTAAACACACGACTGTGATGTTTGTGTCTGTCTCAAAATATTATAACAGGAAAGTTGGTTATAAATTTTTAATCAGCTGGATTAACTTTAGAATATCAATTCAAATATTCCTCACAATCAGTTAAATAGGCATCAACCTTTGTGCTTCGAAATAATAATAGCGTGCACTATCATAATTCACTCTTTATATTTAGAAGACAACATCTGTGTAAGTGCTGTAGCTTTTATTAAATTTAGTCCCGACGTATACGTATTTCCGTGTTAGAAATTGTTTCAGAATTACGAAGCACAGCGCACACATCTTCATTAAAAACTAAAACGGACTTTATCGCACACGTGCGCACGTTAATGTTCCATTATGTATACCGTGTACAAGCTTACATCGTAAAGTAGTTGACTCTTCTAACAATTCAACTAGCGATAAAAGTTAATCCAGTCGAAGATTTGGACCAACTTTCCAAACAACCCAAAGACCATCAGATATACATACCAATCCCCTGACTAACGAATAAATATGTCTCTCCTGTCAACCATGAAAAATCATGAAAATAGGGTCGAGCGGACGCAGCAAGCATCCAGAGTCAAGATTCCCCAACGACGAGTTCGCGACGGACGAGTCTGGCGAGTCGACTGAAAGACACGGCGGAGAGTCTGCGCAGCCGATCGAAGAGTCGCGAGCGACCGAGTTCCGGTGAAAAGTCGCCCGGGGGTAGCAGTACCAGGAGGCCGGATTCACGAAGTAGAGCGTCAGGTGGTGCTGGTGGAGGTGTTTTCTCATCGACGCTCAGTCTTTTCAAGAAGAGGGAGAGAAAGAAGAGTGGGAGCAGCATAGGGACACCGGATACGTTGGATGGCTCACATGGGAACCTCGATAGCATTGGCTGTGTGGAGTTTACTTTCAATCAGCAGCATACGGTGAGTTTTTTTAAAAATAATTTTTCTTTTTATATTTACTGCTGCGGGTAACAGATAAGGCCTTACGTGATGGTGAGCTTTGGTAGAAAATTAACCATTTTCGTTGGTTAACATGTTAAATGGAAGCATTTTCGGTAAAAAGCTGTAATTATCGTCATATGTTCAATTATTGACATTAGAATATGCTCCAATGAAAAAAAATTTAATTTTTATCTTTAACAACGTAATAATGCCAGTGTGACGTTTTTAACTCTAAAATTAGCCAATAATTAACCAATATATCATTAACGTTTCTACCAGGGAGAATCTCGAAAAATTGCATCTGATATTAGTGACGAAGATAGGATTAAAGATTTTTCAGAAAGATCCATTAGGTGACGTTGAAAAATTAAATGAAGTTTCGGGTAGAAAAGTTAGTTAATTGGTGGCGAAATTAGCTTATTTTTACCTAGATATGGCTTTCACTGCTTTACGCGATGGTAAGAATCTCGAAAAGTTGCATCTGACATTATTAACGACGGTGAAAGCATTAAAGATTTTTCAGAATTACTCAAAGAGAATCCATTATAGGTGACGTAGGACAATTAAATGAACGCGAATTTATATAAGCTTTTTATATTGTGTACACGCTACGTATTTATAGGGTCAATATATCAAATGCTCCGAAACATCATATTTTTTATACCTATACCATACGATTCCAATGCATTTAATATCTCAAATGTGTGATTCACAGCCAAGTCGACCGTCGAGTCGTAAAGAGGATGTGATATTCATCAGTCTTTACGGCGATAATGACGAGTTCAGGAATAAACCAGAGAAGGAGGATGAACAGGAAAAGACCGCACTGCCCTCGGAAAGCGTCGCGCTACCACTCGAGAGTCCGACCAAGCATCTCGATGATTACGACGCTTCCAGTCCTCAGCAGACATCGGCGAACATCGTCTGCACCGATGCTACCATCGAACACCATCGAAAATCGGTAATTAAACTTCAGTTATAACATACGTGCTTGTACTATATTGATTCTAATATATAAAACATGACACAAAATTAAAAATAAAGATCACACGTGTCATCCCAAACAAATCCAGTATAACTAAATTAGTAGAACACATCAGATGTGGTCAGACATCACCAAAAATCCCAAGTGTTTTCAACAAACTAACTCTTCTTGTCCACGTAAAAAAAATTACAGAGAAGAAGCGAAAGGAGAAGCAGAGACGGCGCGAGAATCTCGTCGTCGTCGGGCGACAGTACGAGACTCCCGGAGAGTCACTCGAGGGACTCGCAGATCTCGAAAAGCGAGTCTAGGGACTCGAAAATCGCGACCGACGACAGACGAGATATTACGACCGTGAGGTAAGTGTGTAGACTCGAAACTTTTCCATCTTATTTAGCTCACTCTTCAAAAATATATCCTAAAATCGTACGGTACTAACCGGTAGTTAACTAACTCTTCTGGCAACTAGTGGTAAATAAAAGTTTTCGAGGGAGCAAAATGCTAAATTTGATACAAAAAGTTTCGACGCGAGAAAATTTATGGAATTCCGGATACTGCTGCTGCAGCGCAAGTAGTTTTCAGGCCGAATATTATTAAGGAAACTATAGGAGAAAAGTTTTGTCGACGCAGCGCGAGCTGAATGGAAAATTAGTTTTCTTTCGCGGACAAGACGACTTGATGAAACGCGAGTGAGTGCGCTGCTCTACTTCGTTAAGCTGACGTGAGCGGGAGGAGAGGACACTTGTTTCTACTGCGAATGTGGAAGATGATAATGCGCTTTGTTTATTTGCGTCTTTGCGCTTAGAGGACTAATTTACTTTTGCTGTTTGAGCTTGTTATCTCCGCGTTATACTGCGAGTTTGCGACCGCGATTATGTCGTTATGTTCTTACGGGATATGTTGTCATAAGTCATTTACCTTCGAAATAAACATCGTGATAAATGAACCATTTTCATGCAAATATATTTTTTTATATACCTATAAAACTAAAAAGGCAGTATTTAGATTAAGAAATTAACTAATAAGACTTATACATAGTAAAATAACGTATTCATCCTCTCTACAGTCAGCAGCCAATCTCAGAGAACCGAGAAGACGCCCGTCTTCAGCGCATGTCAACGAGTTCATCGAGGGACTCGATCACCAAGAAACCCGAGATGGTCAAGCCGAAACGCAAGAGCAAAACGATTCAGCGACCAACCGAAGCACCTCCAGGACTACCTCCAAAGGTCGAGGTTAACGGTAAAGTCGCGAAGCCAATAGTTCCCGTGATAGAGACTCAAATACAACGGGATGAGTTGATACTGCCTCAGGCGCCGATGACGAAGACGCCGAGTGTCGTTTCGGACCTTGACCACAACAGCTCTGAGTCCGAGCGTGATTCTGAGATCGACTTCATCAGGAACAAGGCAGAAAAGGGCATAGAGGAGTTGCCGGATGAGAGAAAGGGACTTTGTTACGAGGAGAGTTTTGAGGAAGATCTGCCGTATGTCCCGACCACGCTGCCAATGGAGAAGAGCGTTGCTTTGCCCATATTGCCTGTGAAACAGAGGCTCCAGGAAGTCAAAAAGTAATTTTGTTTGTTAACTTATAGAATACTAAATTTTTATTATGGGTAGAATGACAAGTGTTTCGTATGTATTGGATGTAGAAGATTATAATCACATCATCAGAAGCCTTTTCTCCGATCAAGAGAAGCCTTAGACTATTAAGATAACTGCGAAGGCATCTGTTGATTCGTTCAATCGTATATAATCTAAAATTCCAAAGCACCTGCTTACAGCTTTATAGCAAAGAATCCATCCAAGTGTCATCAAGTTTAAAGTCGCCTCTCATCATCAATCAAAACGTATCACTCAAATATCTTCTTCCATAATTTCAGAACAACACCTATAGAAAGGCCACGTTCGACGACACCCATCAACCCGACTCTCCTGGACGAGTTCATAATGCACACCTCGACGCACGAGGACCACCATGGCCAACACCGTCGCAGCGTTGACAAGATGAAGATCTCCTTACCTCGCGAGGATAGCTTCAAACTCAAGTCACCACATCGACCCACTACTGGTCACACCTTCAGTGAGTTTGCTGGTCGAGTTTGTGTACCTCGAGGTCTGAGTCTGACCAAGTCACCAAGTCCACCTCCACTGCCACCTCGAGCTCCGACGACGGTTCTCACGACGAAGACGACTCAGTCGACGCAACAGCAACAGCAGCAGCAGCAACAACAACAACAGCAGCAGCAGCAGAGACCAGCGAATTGGATTAATTTTGAGGAGATACCGGAGAAGAGGAAGGCACCAAAGAGGATACAGACCATACCTAGGCTGGAGGACGAGGCTAAGCTTGCACAGCCTGGTGCTGGAAACGTGGTACGGAGTTTTTTGTTCCTTAAGTTTCGATTAGATAAAACGTGTATACGAGGCCGAATTAAGATGTATAACGATGTACTTTAATTTTGCCTCGCAATCAGAGTTGAAAGTTATTAACGATACAATGCAGTTAAGGTATATATAGTATACCTAGATTCAAAAGACTCGATATTGCTGGGTCATCAGTTAGTAACATTGCTTAAAGTCTATAGCAGCAGTATCGCGAATCGACCTGTATTTAGGTAGAAATGATAGGGATCAGATCCTTTCATGCTTGGTCAGCAAAATATTCTGCTGATCCAACGCTATATAACGCTTCGCTTCCTGAAGTATCTCTCTCTTGCAGTGACGGAAAGGTTACGTCAGTTTATCCTCGAGGGTATAGTAGATACCGTTATCCATATCGGATTTTAGAATCAGATTTCACTGCTACACATTAATTAATCTTAGTTGTTTAGTTTAGTCTAGAATTAAAATTTTTTTCCCAAATTTGTTGCAAACTCATTCGATAAAATTTAAGAAATAGTTTAAACAAACTCTCTTCATCTTCAGAGCCAGTACAGCTACGTGCAACCAGAGGAGTGTCGCTGCGAGTGTCACGAGGAATCGCGTCGGGCGTCGCTCCAGTCGCCCCGACAGTCTTCGTCAAGCTGTCAACCTGGTGGCCAGACGAGCGGCGCCAACGGCGTTTGTAACGGCGAGAACTGCGCCACCAATGGTGGCGGTCAGTCCGCCAATGCTGACCGAGCCAGCATCGTCAGGTAATGCGCACGCACGGATCTTGGCCATTTTTCACCAGGAAATAATCTATATTGTGTCTCTATATATCTTTTTCTGTACTTTGTATGTGCATAATTCCGCGGGAAAGATTTTTCGTTCAACATTATTATGTAGTGGTGATGTTACTCTGAAAAATTTCTTGAAGTTGTTTCTCTTTTTGTAGATGTAATGTGTTGAGCTATACTTCAAGGATTTTCGGAGCGATTTTCAGCCAATGCACTCATTTTCTGATTAATTTTATCTATGCATTTTCCTCTCTTTCATTATCAATCGATAGATTATTATATTATATATTTCAGTTTCATGAGACCCTTTTTTCATTGAATTTAAATTTATTCAGTTCAAACTTCATTGATACAATGTGATGAATATTCCAATTTTTGTGAATAAGTAATTGTCAATTAAGAATCTTGCTGTCATCACATACTTCTGTTTTTTGTAATATATTTATATAACAATATCATGTCGTATATTTTAAATTTGATCATCAGTGTACTCCAATGTACATAATCTAATGAATCGCTGTAAAAATAATATATCCTTTTTCGATCTTCACTCATTTTATTTTTCATACATTAATAATTACTGTACATACTCTAGAGAAAATTACAGCGATATATACCTTCTTTTCTAAAAATGGTCTCTGCAAACATATACGTGACGTTATCTAGATGATTCCCCCACTTTTAAGGAATGAAATAAGGCTTTTCTTACTCGAGTAACAGCATTTTTGTGAAGATTCGAAAGTAGATTTAGTAGGAATCGAAAGCTTTGAAAGAGAATTTAACGAAATCGTCAAGTTGATACGTATCGAGCTTTTGTGAATTAACTCCTTGATTATATAGTTTTGTCTATAGTAACTTTTTAAAGATATTGTACCTAGATATTATAATAATGGGTATACGTTATTGTGTTGCATGAAAATTAGAAAAAGTAACAATAAATAAAAAAACAATGATACCGCATGCATTGCATCTGAAAATTATTTTTTCCAAATTATATATTTTTGTGCAATATATTCCATTGTAAAGATAATGTATATTTCAAATACAACATTGTTATGTAAATAAAGGGTTATAATTGGGCAAAAATTCTAAAGACGTGACGCATTCATACAATTGGACAGAGAATCTCTGCGTTCGATATTGAAGCTTTTTGACTGTTAATGTTGTTTTAATGGAAAATCAGCGAATGATTATAACGGAGTAGTTGAATAGCAATAAGAGCCTCGTGAATTAAATTAAGATTTTTTCCTGTTGCATATAACTAAGGAGAACTACATAATCTTCTTATTGTAAGTAATTTCATAAAGTAATTTTTCAACCATTAGAAAACAAATATTCATATAAACATGCTCAGACAAATCAGACATAAACGATAAGCTTGCATCATTACATGCATGTTAGCTTTTTGCGAGCATTCAAGTATAGTAAAAAAAAGTCATAGTTTTTTTTTTTTCATTAACATATTTTAGTCTTTATTAATAATCGAAATATAGTGTTAGTCTAATATTAAGTGCCAACACACCTTGAACATTAGGTATTACGATTTCGATAACGGTAATTTGTATAAGTATATCTATCTGAAATTTCAATTAAAACCTTGGTAACAATTTCTCGCAACATTATAACCGCATTATTTATTTATTTATTTTTTTGTAACGGATTATTAACAAAGACTCGCCGCACAAAACGATCACAAATCATTGCCAATCATGATAATATTCGAATCACGAATCTCAGATAATAAAGAAAAAAGAAATACTACGCCAGCCTAACACATGTTACAGTATAAGACCAACATGAATATACGGACTACGCTGCACCAGAAACAATATATATCTATTTATATATTTGAAACCACAACAACATCAACATCAAAAGATAGATCAAATCTTCCTAACTGAAAAATGGAGAAGGTCCCTTGCCAATGTATCACGTAGAAAGATCGTTTGGGGGGGTCTAAGGCTTGATTACGAATCGCCGGTGATCCAGTAGAAATTTGTTTCTCTACTTCCAGTGACAACAGTTCACTCGACTGCAGCCTCAGCGCCGATTATACACCTGGACACCAGCGCTCGGGTAGCAATGGTGGCGCCAGGCCTTTTGCCATGGATCTCGACGTGAGCTCCAACCGGTCTAGCATCATATCCCAGGAGGAGACTGAGGACGAGCATTGATCATCTGATTAAATCAAACTTTCGTAATAATTGTTGATCGCAAGTTCATCCGTTTGGACGCTTATTACAAACAAAGATTATTTATTATATATATATATTGTGCAAAAAATGGTTTTGCATTTATTATTATATATGATAATAAAATGATAATATCACGTACGGCGATATAGTAAGAAATCAAATCGAAGTGTGTATCTAAGAGGCGACTTTTTTCGTTTTTTTTTATTCACTCGTCGCGTGTTTATTCTTCGTTCTCGTGTTAAATTTGACTTGATATTATTATTATCTAATTCTTAAAGGTACATTGTTGATGTTGTTATTGTGATCGACACACAAACGCACGCGTCGCGAAATTCGACGACGAGATTATACTTCCACGCATTTTTACAAGCAGACACGTGCGAATGCTCGTATTCGTAGATTCGAGAAACGAATGACGTTCCGGTATCTTTTAATTAATATATATTTTTTCACTCCCTTTGTATAATCGCGGAAATTAATTAGGTATATATAGAGAGTGTCAAGGATTTTAAAGATTTCGGCAGAATAGAGGTCACATTGATGTTTAGTGCAGGACGTTTGAACTATATTATCCATAATTGGAAAGTGTATGTCTAGTCGAGGATTTATGAAACTTTCACGATGCATTAGCCTATTCTATAACAGCCATCAGACTAATGTTTGACCAAAAGAGTATATCCAAATTGTACATAATAAATGTTTTTCCGATGTTATAAAAGGAATAATATTCATATGAAAATCGATGTTCACTTGTTCGTCGATGTGATTAAAGAAACAATTAAACTTTCTTGAATCTACGAATTTCGCTGCAGCCACAATTATATGGTTTGTAATAATCGAGCGCGAGCACAGTCTGATAATTGAAAAATAAAGAAAAAAAGAAAAATTTTTTGAGAGACGTTTTTTACAATGTTACTCCATGTCACACACTTTTCGAGAAAGTGCGTCTACTCTTCATCAGTATTAACGTGTGAAAGCGTGAGACGAAATTCTATTATCGGCATTTATAATGCATCTCGTTCTCTCGAGTCGTGTCTTTGACTTGAACCTTTTTGTAAAATTCGACGAGGAAAAAACAAACACTTTTGAGCGTCGAGTACACGAAACGATGACTATTCATTGGGATTTTCGAGTTTAGCATAATACACCTTCATTTTAGAAATAAATAAAGTGTGCGGTACGGTGAAATTTCGAGAGTTCATTGTTATGACAATTGTTAAAAACTCTAAACGTTAACTCGGTAAAGTTTTTCGAAATTTATCGTAGCGAAAGTAACGTAATGAAGCACTATTTAGATAAATCTCGAATGCAGAAAAGTCCACTTTTTCACTGAACGACACATTGAAAGTTTATACTTTCGTTCGATTTTTCATTTACTTTCTTCGGAAGGTGCTGTGTAGGCTCATAATTATAGTTTACTGTAAAATTGACAAGATAATTTGATATCGACCTTAAAAAAGTGACTTTTGTGCGGGTAGATCTAGTGGAAAAAAAAGTAAAAAATGTTGCACCGTAGCGATATTATAACTAATGTAAAACGTAAAATACGCATCCGAAATTTTACCGCACATCACTAAAGTTAAGAATTTTCGAGCAAAAAAAGTAGCTTGCAATGAAAAAACAAACCTTATTACATTATAAAGAGATAAATGATAATGCAACAAAAAAAAAGAACGAAAAAGGGTCGTTTTTGACTGCTTTTTTTGCTATTAAGAATTTCATTGTTGTGCGATAAATATATATATATACATACATTTATTATAAAATATACTTTGAACTTAAGTCTCGACTGATGTTTTGCTTTTATCGAAAGGCGTGAAACACACACACAAGGATACACGGATACACACAAATAAGGAGTATGAAAATGTAGAAGAGGAGAACAAAAAACAATGCGGGCTTGTGCTTTTCAGCCATCACGAGCCTTATGTCCCCACAGATCGTTTATTTTACTCGTCGTTTGTAAATAGCGTATTTAGAAAGAGATTATACGATAAAAGAATAGAATATCAAGAGGAAAGCAAGGCATCGCGATGGAAATTATCTTCTTCCCCTTATTACAAGACTTGCTTTTGTGGCAAATTTCTTAACTGGCTGAAAGCGTAAACTCTTATACTTACTATATATGATTATAGTATGTGCGGATATACAGAGTTAAAGTTTTTGAATTTTCGGCTGAAATTTATTTGCTTGTAATCTTAGCACAAACTAATTGGTCTTATTTGTCGAAGGATATATTGAAAAAATAAGAAGGACTCGTCGATTTGATGATAAATAAAATGTCCTATGTTCGAAAAAATGCTGTTGAGTAGTAACTGTAAAATCGCGTGTTGTTTTTGCTAATGATTTTTAACTTATATGAGTATCGTCAAGCAAATTGTTATTGAAAAAGCACAAAATAGTAAGATTCTCGATATAGTAAATGTTTGTTAATCTTATAAAAAAAGTATAGTTATCGTCGTAAATAGCGAAACTTTTTTATTCACTGTTTCGTTGATCGCTGTCATGTACAACAATTTTACAAAGGCCAAATCAACTTTTGTATGAAATTTATAATAAAAAAAAATCCATCAACGAATTTGCCGCGCTATTTTGTATAAAAAAACTACGCTAATAAAAATAAAAAAAACAGAATCAAAAAACTTTCACAGCTCACTCAACGGCATATTTTCAAAACGCTACTAAACCTTATCTTTTTCTTCAATTTTTAAGACGAAGCATTGAGACACAAACAAGAAAACAAACGAGAGACGCATCACTAAACACGCATTTTTGTCGAAAACGCGATTTCGACTTCTTTCGAGACTCTGCCGCTGTCGCGGCTATCAACGAGAAACTATACTGTGTTCAAACAAAAGTACTACTAAAAAAAAAGTTAGACATACTACGTAATTACAAAGGATCGCAGGTCCACGATATTGTCTATCTTTCATCCACGAATTAGTTATTACACCGAAACGAGCGCGTATCGGAATTGACGTGTTAGTAGCACCAGATCTGTAAAATCGCTTCATCTACTTTAAGAAAGTCAATTTGGTCATTATATATCGAATGAAGTGTGAATTGTCTTTCGTCGGCAGAATATAATAATACGTGAATTATGTAGAAGAAAATTTTGAATCATTGCTTCGGATTCATCTGACGGTCGATGACTTAGTTGTGCAACGACAAAAATTACATTGATGCTTCAATGCTTGACAGGAATAATGCACGACTACTCTATACGCGTCATGAGAAAGACGTTGGTATACATTTTTATTGGTGAACTAACGAGATGTGTACTTTGATTAGAAGCTTTTAGGTGAAAGGTCGGAAGAGTTGAAAATGTTATTACATTACATAGTTATCGTGAAATTGCTATCGAGTAACGTTTCACTAAAATTTTATCATAAATTCCTGTGAATGTATAATAAATACATTTTTTTTAACTTTATAGTCAGTTATGTTGTCTGTTTTTATATACTTTGCATTAGAGTGACGCATTATTCATGAAAATGGAAAAAAGAAAGGAAAATAATTGTTTTCTTTTTGGATCGTTAAAGACTTGCTCCTGAATAGGTGACAAAAAAATGGCCACAACTTGTCTGTGTGAAAGAAAAGTAATAAATTATAAAAGTTCGTCGATCGATTATACAATAAAATGTCGATGAATTTTTCGTAGCTCTGTATATTGCATTTTAGCTTGAAGTATATGAAAAAAGCTGTAAACACTTTGTGTTGTATAACGATTCATTCTATCGCCGCATTGACAAACAAACAAAAAATCCATTTGTTCGCAATATTTTTCATATAATAATAATAATGTCTAAGTCGTTCGTGCATTAAGATGAGAAGGAGATGATGAACTCATAATCATTCGAGAGATGAGCGAAAATAAAACGTAGCCCGTAGATATTTATTCGCATTAATAATAAAGAAAAAGGGAATAGTATATTAGGAATAGGTTTTCTCTATTCCCCTCGTCCTTGTAACGTGCCCAGAATCGACGCCCTGATTAATTAAAGGCTACGTATGTACAGTTGCTAATTAATGTAAGACATCAGAGATTTCATCAAAGAAGCATCAAATTGTTTTTCCATCATTCAAACGAACAGTGTATAAGAGACATTCCATTTATTCTTTCACTTATATAACTGTTGGATAAAATAATCAAAGGAAGAACACATATTATATAGATCTTTAATGAAATCTCATAAGAGCTGTTCTACTTATGATACGACGGCGGTTAAGAACAATGTCGCAACACTTGAGAAACAAAGAAGAGTGAGAAATAGAACGAAACGAAAAGAGCAAGTAGTGCCAGCGAAGAAACAGGATTTTATTGTTGCTGCTTTCGAGAGGAATGGGAAGAAAGACGTAAAATTAGCTGAGAACGAAAGAGTAGAAATTGTCTGTGTATCTTCACAGACTACTGCAGTGAAGAAAAAAGATCGGGCAAAACAAAGAGCCGGAGAGAAATATATATAACATAGTGAAGACGTGACTAAAAGAAAAAATATATATCGACTAATTTTTAACTAATTCTGCCTCGAAGTGTGTCATCCCATCCCCTCCACGAGATAACGAAAGGAAACAGATAATACTGGCGAGATTTCGACTCTTGAATATAAAGAAAAAAATAATTCAAACATTATCATCGTATTTTAGCGACGACTTTTCTAACCCTTTTCTAGCGGCGGATTAAAAGAAAATATAAATATATATATATAAATATTATACATACTTGAAGGCGCGAAAGCGTCGCGCATGTCTGTTGTTCCTCGACTGTTTCGCGAAGACATTTTTTAGACAATTAAGAGATGATTATAGAAATGACTAATATGATGGACACGTGATCGTTTCGACAATAGAGCAAACGAAATACACGTTGATAGTCAAAGAATGTTCAATTGTCAAAATTCGTTGGAGATTTGAGTTTACTCTGTTGTCGAAGAGACGCGTGAAGCCAATAACAAAAGTAGCGAGAAAGAAAAAAAACGATGTGACAGACTAGATCCAGAGAAAAATGTCGTTTCCTCCTGTGAGAACTAAAGGCTAACAAAGGTTACAATAAATTAACAGAAGCTGCAACAAACAAACAAACAAACAAAAAATGTCTCTATAACGTAGGCGAAAAAGGCGCGCGGAACGACGCCCCAAACACACAACCCTTAGCAATACGTGAGCGTTCATGATTATTTTTAAGACGCATAAGATGCTATGAGAAATAAAACAAAGGATATTTAAGTGTTTCTAATGTTATGTACATACGACTATTTGCGAGAGGAAAAGAATACATTTTCGAATGCTAATACATTATGCGAATCGTTCGACGACCTCATGTTCGAAAAAATAAAATGTTTATGTGTTTTAATGACTGACTCATTTGTCTTCACACCTGCATCGATCCTTTTATTTATAAATAAATTAAATACGAGTACAAAAGCAGAATAAATAAATAAATAATTTAAAAGATAAGCAGTCTATCAAGTAATTAGGATATTATACACTTATCCTTATAAACTCAGTTCGGTTTCATTATTTTTATGTACGTCTTTTCTTTCTTCACTCCCTTTTCGACGGAACTCTCGGTAGAGTCTTTTTCGACACTTTTGTCGCCGTCTTGTCTTGCTGTCAAAGAAATTGGCTGTTGATCTTCGCGTAAGAATATCGTGGTAGCCGTTGTAGTTTCAGTTGCATTGTTCTCCATCAAAGATTGCTGATCAAGGAAATGAAAAATGTTAAGAGGCATAAACAAAAAATTGTTATATATTATTTTAAAAATTCACCTGCATCACGTTCATGAGGAAGAGAAAAGCCAACAGGGTCAACGCACTCAGGGCTGCTCCACTGCCTCCTCCGCCTTTTCCTTTGCTAAATTACAAAATTAAACAATAATTTATTCATCCGTAAGATGTTTAAAATAGACTACAAGAATTCACGAAGAATTTATAATCAAATCATACCTATGCCAACCATGTCCATGATCATAGTGTCCACCACCACCTCCATGATACCTATCCATCGCAGGTTGTGTTGGAGCTTCATGATGGTACCCTCCGTAGTTTAGCAACGCCTTCAAGGTCATCTCTCAAATTTTATCTCAAACCACAGTGAACAACAACAATAACTCGATCTCGCAATACACCAGGACGATGTCGTCACCTTGAGCCTCGATGCCAGACTGACCAGCACATCTTCAGCTCTTCTTATTTTTTTTTTCGTCTAAAACGACGCGAGCGTGAAGCAATTATCACGCCTCGTGACTATGTCGTAGGCTGAGACGTGTTTTTGGGCTATAACGGCGACAGCGCGTGAACGTTTGTCGGTTCGCCTGATGCCGGATTCGCGCTCAATTTAACCTCGAGAAGAGGTGTCACGTCGCGAGGTTGACAATTATAAGGCGGTGTATATACCGTAATGCGCGAGATTTACGAAATTTTCTATGATTGCTTTAAATGCGACCGGAGATTTACGAGTCATGCAGGTTTTGAAAAAAAATTTATCAAGGCGTGTTACTTTTACGGATATAGGTATAAGACAATGACAAGTTTATCCAAGAGACATCTCGAGCGGACAATGAGAAAAGTATAACAAAATTAATGTCATTGTTACGCACTCTTTGCTCTCAGTGAGTAATCAGCAGGTAAGGGTGTCACTGGATTAGACCAATAAAGAAACGCATTAAGATGGATGCAGTATTTTCAATAAGAGTATCGTTTATTGAATGCTCGATTAAAGTAGAATCATACCTCAGCACATACATACAAAAGAATTACACCTAAAATATGATAATCGTGAGAGCTGAATTATAATCGTCTTCGTCTAACTCCAGCCGTGCGCAATATGCATTTGCATGAATTACGCCTATATACATTTATAACGGAGAGGAATGATGATATTAAAAATATATAAGCATAATGGAGATGTTGGTAAAAAAAGATAATAATTATAATAATAAGAGCACAAACAAAAACAAAATAAATAGTCCTGAGATATTATAACTGTGATGATATTCGGGAGGGCTTTTCATATTGCGTCCAATCGCATTGATTTTTCGTTCTGCAATATATTTTCTTACAAAATAGCTATCAAAAGATTTACTAAAAAACGTTTTAGTAAAATAAATTAAGATTACAAATAGCGATTGGACACATATCCAACAAAAAATACCAAGCCATCGATATACCAGCTGCTCGAAGCTGATCTTCCTCCCGATCGACACGTGAAAGACAAAAGAGAAATTAGATCAGTAGAAAAGATGCTGCTAGTTAAATAATACGCAATAAATACATGAAACCATCTCGACATCAGGTTGTACACAAATAAATAATTTTCGGTTTAGAAAACAAACAGTACGAAAACTCTAGGCACGCACGCATATGTGTGAGGAAAAAAGAAGTAGTTGCACCGGCGGCTGCGGTCCACAAGCTTACTAAATTCCTACGCTCGTTATAATATTATAAATAAATAATTAAATATAGTTTTTTGCTCGTACAATAATAGTAATAATAATAATAATAATCTTCCTCAGCACATTATATCATCGGTGTCTTCGACACTTGGCTGAACTTAAAGCTCGTACGTTTATTATAATACTATAAACTTTAAGTTTACCCAAGTATCTCGGTTCAGTCTACTTCTATATACGGAAAGCGCGCGCGTTCTCTCACGCTAAAGAGAATATAGCGGCGCTTTCCACGCCACCCATCGTCGCGGCGGCGATTTAATTATTATCGTCTATAACAAGTAAAATATTCGTCGTCTCGTCCTATATATGATTTACATGGAAAGACGTCGAACCTATTATATATATATTTATCTCGTGTGAATTTCTCGAAAATCGTCTGCCGGAATTTCGTTTCGACGTCTTTCCGCGCGAGTATATGCAAATTAACAAGGAATGCGTGTGTGTGTGTGTTCGTGGGCGTCTATAGTCGGAATTGATGGGATGTTCAAACGGCGTTGCAGTCGAGGAAGAGCGTCCTGCAGTCTTCACCGGAACGACCGCGTCTACCGGCTTCGTATAAAGCCTCGAAGCCTACGCCGCTCTGCCTCTGCAGCAAGTAACTTGTCGCGTAGCTGAAAGAAAATTTTGATTTTTTAATTTTCATGGTATATTTAGTTATGTTTTGTGAGACAGTTAATTTTAAAAAAATACTTACGATCCAAGTTGGCAGAAGATCGACGTCGTTCCTTGGGTGTCGGCGGCACACTCAGCGCTAGCCTCGCAAAGAGCGCGCTCGGCACATCCTCTCTGACCCTCTTCCTCGGCGCGACCAACGTTGCTGAATGTTTTCATCGACCTCATGTATCCCTGTTGTAAAAATATTTTTATTAGCGCATATTCGTCATTTTTAATCGACATTTTTGGCTCACTCGCTGTTTTTAAATATATAGAATTTTGAAGCTTTACTTGAACGACCCAATTTTCACAGCAGTCGATCAAATTTCGCGGTCTCGACTCGACTACACACCCTTTCGAAAGTTAAAAGAAAAAAAGAACAATCAAGAGAGCCAAATTGAATCGAATCTCTGGCTGGATAATTAATCACCTTGAGCATGGAAATAGAGGCAACGGCAGCCTCGGAAACAGTGTCCTTCCTTCCGAGCGAACGAGCCTGGAGCGAGCGATGCGAGAAGGACGTCTTCAGGGCATCCAGGAGATTGATGACGATATTGATGAACTGCTTGGGGCAAGATACAGGCACTTAGGAACAATATCTTATCGCGCGACTGTCATCTCGTAACAGTCAACTGTATATTATTATTATACAGCTTTCGTTTCTTTATTAATTTTTTGTCATTTTTTTTTTCTAGTTCCGCCAAGTTTTCTGTTTTATACGTTCGCGTAAGTTTGTGTCGTGAGAGTCTTTGTCAGTTTGTTAATGGACTTTTGTTGGGCTTTGCAAGATCGAGAGCTGTGACGGCCATATTATCGACATTCAATATATTGGGAAAATTGAAATTTCGAGCCTGATATGCGGTGTTCTCTCGATGTTGCAATATAGGCTTGTCAAGTATATCATTGTCAGTCAATTTTGTTTGTCAAAATTCGAAATTTAGAATAAAACTGTCATTACAGTGCCAAGATTCGTAATGTACTGTAACGTCACATCAAATTTATATAATGGTATGAAACTTAGATTAATTTACTGTACATTAAAATTATTATAGAAAAAAGCTTTCGACATAATGCATGAAAAATTGACGAGAGGATGACAAAACGTTCTTAATATTAAAAATAAACAACAATTAATTTTCTCATCCTCTCTCAAGCTTCACCGGCAACAAAACCAAATTCTAGCACTTATTAGAAAATATATATTACAAAAGCGTGATGTGTGCAGTATAATTATATGCGCGGCTGTGCTGCACCAGGTGCAGGAGCCGTGTTAGAGTATAATGTATAAAATGTGTATGTGTTTTTTTTTGTTTGTAAAATACGTGTCATTCGTATGTACACGACGACTACTGACCTCACTCGCCTGGCCGGCTATCACAGCCACCTGATCCGGGTTCCTGCCCTGTCCCAGAAACGCGCCCAGCACCGCTGTCAAAATTCCCTAATGTGTGCGCAAAATCATCCATTCTAATGTATTCATGTATATTTACAATTTTTACCTAAATATCATATATAATATATACAATATATTTAAATAGCTTCTCTGTATATTATGCTTCCTGAGCTGCTATATGTGGGAAAGCTCATTTGGTTATGGATATATAGTCTCTACGTGTATTTGTAAAAATGCTGATATAGTATATATGCTGGGGAGAATTTATTTTTCGGATATACTACCGTTTATCAAGATGCAGATATATGTTAGATTTTCAATATGAAAAAAGTACAATTATTGCAATTTATTTATTTATTTAGTAACTTAGTTCAAACGAGAGACTGTGAGTTATACTAATTTACTCTATATAAGTAATTTATTATTAAGTAATAAATAGTTTAGGTACGATAAGATTGCAAGGAAAGTAGTTTTATTGTATTTGGAAATTTTATATAATTTTGGAAGCGTATAATTGCGTGCATAAGCTGCTGGCAGCAGGTGTCGGAAAAAAGTATAGAAGAAAAAGCCTCTTACATGCAATCATTAAAGTTTTTTTTGATTAAAAATAATCTTCATTGATTATTCTGTATTTTTAAATTATTGAGTGCTCGACGATTTTAAATAAATACACAACTAAAAATTTATGATAGAAGCTTTTTCCTCGAAGAAATTCAAAATTTAATCAGACACGTCATATAATATACACACTGATCCCTCTGAATGTTTATACTAAAAATGAAGTTTTAATAAATTCAAAATAAAAAGAAACAAGTACTTATAGTATTAAATAAAATTCAGAGAAACCGCTGCGAGCATTAGCCAGCTAAAAAAGCTCAACTCAGAGAACATCACCCGTAAAAGTGTATAGGTATATTATAATCTATGGTAATAAGCTCTTACTCAAAGAAAATAGGCTATCTAAAAAAAGTTGTAAAACCATCGTGGAATCATTTGTACCTGCATAGGACTGCTGCTCTGGTTGTCGACCTTGTCGATACCGTCGACCTGCTGCTGAGGTCCTCCAAGAATGGCAGTGAGAACACGAAGACCGACGGACAAAAGATTGGCCCAAGGACTGGCTGGTACACCGTCGTCGATGTCGTTCTTACTGGGGCCCGTGATTCCGGGGGTTTGACCGAGAAGCATCTGCATCACCATGCCTATCATGCTCGACCAGGAGAAGCCGTTTCCGCCTCCCTCCTTATGAAAGAAACATTGAGAAATTCATGTTTTTTTTTAAGTTTGAGCGCGAATTTCAAATCTCAGTAACTACCAAGATTGGACTTTGAGAACGTCAGAAATCGCGCGTATGTTCCAAAACGGCGTTTAAAAAGCAATTATACCGGCAAAAGCCTCTTGAACAAAAAAAAAAAACTCGTTCTCACTTTCAGGAAGCTTTCTCTTTAAGAAAGCCAGAAGCAAGCGCCAAAAGAACTAATTTTCCCTTTTTTGCCGAGAATTAATGTCGTCGATTCACGTTTTGATCCCCGCGCATGAGAATAACGACTTTCTATATACGTACACGTTTGCTTTTCGTTTCGAACGACATCCATTTTCTAAACATAATTTCTTTCGCGGAACTTTTGTTTACCTGGATCGAGTTGGTGCTGATGTCCTCGAGGTCGTCCAGACCGACTTTCTTCGAGGCGTTGGGTTTTTCAGCGAACTTTCGGCTGCTCTCCTCGATCTGACGGGGTGTCAACTGCTGGGGAAGCGCGAAACTCTGACCCATCACTAGTGCCACCAGGCACAATGCGAAATACTGTTTGCTCTGCATGTTTGTGCTGGAGAAAATGTAATTTTTAAGTTGAAATTATTTCTTTTTTTGTTAATTTAATAGTACAAAAGGCACGTGACGCTTCTCTACTATTACCGATCATCGGTAACTTCGAAACGACATTTTGAGGTTATGTTCGAAATTATCTCGCTTTATTAATTCGCAATAATCCAAAAGCTCAAATCACATCGTAGTCGTGTTTCTAATACTGAATAAATCAAATTTCTCTTTCGAAAAACGATCCTCCTCGTCCTATTCACAAAAAATGAAAACATCTACCAGCCCATTACCTCGAATAAGCGTAAAAAATTGCCTTAAGTATAAGAGATCGTCTCGCGATTTTTAGAAACTCTCTTGCACTTCTCGCTTTCTCAGTCTTGGCTCGCGCGTGTGTTCTCGCGCATTATTTCCTGTTGTCCTCGCGTGACGCCGCACACTTTACACAAAATGTGTCTCCGACTTTCCCCGCCTATATGTATACACATATATATAATGCATAATGCACACATGAAACTTCGCCCCTTTCGTTGGCAACTAGACCGAGAGGCTCTTGCACCGAAAGTGTTACGCATTTCTAGTATATATATATGATGACGAGTTTTTCTCCTGATGTGCGTTTCGGATGTTTTCGCTGTGACGTCAATCGGAACCGTTAGACCCGGGTAAATGCTTGCGCGACGACGTAGCGGAGAAAACTCTTAATTATAGTCACGTATGAAGCACTTCCGATGATGGGCCGTTTGGTTTCCTAAGTTAATGGGTTTATTTGCAAATTTTTCAAGTCTTTCCTAATGGCTTGGTATAAGTAACGTAAACGATGTTAAACGATGCGCTGATAAATATCAGCTATTATATATGTGCTTTACGAAATAGTATGTATGTACATAATAACGAGATTTAAATATAGAATACGAATCGAGAAAGTGAGATTCGGCAAAAAAAAAGGTAATCAGTATTTTGATTTCCCACATCCCGTCATTAACAAAGGAATCCAACTCTTTCGCGTCTTTCTCTGTATTAAAAAAGTCATAAAGAGAATCGCCTATCATTTTCTCGATCGTACGCTTGAACACCGCAGGAATGTGTCGGGAGGTGCCGAGAGTCGAAAGGAACCTTGACCATGAAAGTAGGTCGAGACGTTTTAATATTTTTTTCCATCTGACTTTTTACGCTCTGTACTGCAAAGTCACGGTCGGTATATATAGATACGTATACAAGTGACGAGTCATTGCGATGCACTGTGTATGCATACGATACCTCGATGCAATTATTGTTCGAAAGGGTTAATAAGAAACTAATGGAATTTCTTTTTATAACGATGATCTGCATAAATATTAGTGAATAAGTTCATTTTAAAACTTTTTAAGGGTAGCAACAAAATTTAATATAAACTTTGACACGTATAGACGAGAACGAAATCCTGCTGGAAACTCTGTGAAGAAGTTGAAGAACCTCTGATAATATATGTACACGAGAGCACAGACGGAAGCTACTTTGTTCCTGGAGCCTAATCCGATAAGAGGACAGGGAGGAGTGTAGAGGAAAGACAAATAGTGGCAATGCTGGAGGGAAAGAAGTACAGCTTGACATAATGAGCTTTCGAAAAGTTTGGCTGATTTTGCTGGGCAAAAGTGTGTCTGAAACAACGAACTTCTTTTTAAACTTTTATATCGCGTTACATGTTTCATTATACAATATATGTTTTTACTTGAAAATTTGTAAATTTCTGCTTCTACTATAAAATTAAAGTTGGCATTTCTAACGCCAAGTTTTTAAACTCATGATCATCATCCAGAATAGCCAAGTATCCAATCTATCGAAAGCTACCCTACAAAGAAAATCAGAATCTGATTTCCAATAAAAAAGAAGGTATAACCACATGTTTGTCTTAATAAAAGAAATGACGCTTCAATAAATCACAAAAAAACCTATTAGACACTCCCATACGAAAAAAAAACTTTTCGATCGCTATATCATCTCAAACATTAAAATTTCAAAAAAAAAAAATATCCCACGACCACATGCACTTGCCTCGACGTCTCGAGAGGTATGCGTCGCCGCGAAGGAACCTTGACCATGAAAGTAGGTCGCGCGCGAGCGGCAACGACGCCGGAGGAGGCGGGCTCGTTAGCCCACTTCCGATCGAGCGGGTTTCTTGACCCGCGCTCACCGTTACTCCGAAAAGGCGGTCGCGACCTACTGGCGAGCGCGACCGAACGAGCCTGAGATCGAAGCGCTGCAGAGGTGCATTGGTAAGAGAGATTTTTTCAATTTTTTTTTTTAATGATTGATCGATCGGAATGACATTTTCATTTTTGAATTGATCTTGTATCTATTCTTGATTGAAGGATCGTTCGTTTATTTATTTATCGAGTGAAGTTGTCGAAGAAAGTTATTTAATTAAGTCGATTTATAATTAACTTTTACTCGTGCATGCACATGCAGATTTCGCTTCGACGCGAGAACATGAGTGAATCGCTGAATTGATGAAATCACTTGTATCTGACGACACTTTTTTTACCTGTTCGTGGAGCGGAAAATTCGTGAAACGCAGCTGATTTTTGCGACTTTCTAAAACATCATAACTATATAGTGTCGTAATTATTTTTCTTTTCGCCGCAATCTACCGCGTTTTCATTTTAATGATAAAAATAAAAATTTTGATTACACTATACGTGTGAGCAGGTGATTAAACTATCAATGCGGCATGCAACTAAAGAAAATATACAATGGCAAGAGCACTAATTAACGCTTGTAAATAAACTAAAATTGAATTACCATTGTAAGTCCTCTTATAAAATACTACTTCATCTGATATCGCACAGCTACCAAAAGTTCGAAAAGAAAAACCAGCCGCTCGAAAAATCCACCACAAACCGGTAAAGATCCACAACAGCAGCCCGTTACCGATCTCTCTCTTTTTCTCTTTCTCTCTCTCTCTCTGTCACGAAGAAGAAGATGAAAAAGAAGAAAAAGAAGAAGAAGAAGAAGAAGCGTCACCAGAAGAAATACAACCACGCACAATTCTACCAAAACTACGATAAACAAACTAAAAACTCACTTTTCTCTCAACAAATTAATCCAGTGGAATATACTCAACGAACTCTTGGCGTGCAAAGACACTTGGATTCTGAAAGATGAAAATCCCGCGCGGGTCTTCTTATAGCTTGCGCTCCTGGGCCGTATAGCTGCGCGGCCTCTTGTGGTGGGGACGAAACCGTTCGGCCAATGAGACGCCGCGCAGCTCTTGGGCCTTATACACATCGAAGGAATTCCGCTGCTCGAACGAACGAACGACCAAGGGACGAGCCGGCACTTTTCGATTTTGCAAGCGATACGCATCGGCTGAGATGTCCTCTCAGCGGGAAAGCTTTTCCGACACGGTTGGCAACGTTTTTTTTTCGTACAAGCGAGGCCCCGATAATTTTGGGCCCGGAAAATGAGGTTTTCGTGTTGTTCTTGTTTTTGAGAGGGATAAGCCGCTTTTTTATGAATCGTTGCACAGTTGCAGGTTTTTTGATTTCGGCTAAATTGAGAACTAATAACAGGAATCGTAGTAAACTTATAGTTGCGATTGTATAAATTAATATATTACTTTGAGGCTTTACTTTTGACAGCTTTTTGAAATAGGTATTATAAATCGTTAATAAATCGATAGAATTTATGCGTAAGAAATTTCGCTACGTTGTAAATTAACAAACGTGTATACTCAAGTTACTTTTTGTGTAAAAATATCAGGAAATGCCGTTAGGATTGATAAGCGGTAAAGAGCATCTTTCAGGTAGGCAAAGATTTGGGTTTTCCTTGAGAATTTCCGTCTTGAGAAGATGCATCTTTCAGACACGGGTTCGAAACTGATATCCATCATCTAGTCATCCGTCAAAACAGGCTAAAACACTTAAAATTTCTGCGTAGTTTTTAGACTTTCGAAACGGAATTCTATGATGTATCTATTATTTTCTTGGAAAAAAATAATAGCTTTGTTACCTAGATTTATTTCAGAAAGCTTTTTCTTGTTCCGAAATTGATACTGATTTTATATTTTATTCTTGTGTCGACGCAATGCTACAATAAATGAATTTACGCGCGAAGTCAACTATTTCTAGTACAAAATAAAAAAAAATACAAAATTCACCTATACGGTACTACACTCTCGTGAGGACATTTAGTAATAGAGGTCAACGATTCGCAAACAAACAGCAAAATTACCCACGAACCGACATCCCAAACTAAAAATAAGCATATATCCCTTTTCTCTTCCCTACACTACAATTGTCGACCTGATGTACACATGAAAGATCCGAGAGATGACGAAATCGGAAACTTCCAGATTTCTCTTCGAAAAGCCGAGAAGGGGAGGCTCAACAGCAGCGAGTGAAAAATAAAAGCATCTCTCCGCAGCCGCTGCTGTGAAGAGATGTCAGTGATCCGAAAGGTGTTCGATGCGCGCGTGCCGTCGTCGCTTTACTTTCTTCTTCCCCCGAGCCGACGAGAGAGACTGTAAACAATGTTTGTACGCAGCTACACATCGCCATCAGGCGTTTCTCTCGTGCTGCACGTACGCGTTTTCTTTCGTTCTTTCTGGAACGAGCATCGTTTTCTGGTAATCTCCATGATTTTCGTTCTCGTTTCTGGATCAGCCAGACGCATTTTATTGCTGCTGAGTATTGAGATCTGGTTTAGTTGTTTCTTTTCTTTTTTAAGCGAAGCTTGGATGTGAAGTGCGCTAAAAGGATCATAAAAATCGGGTTTGAGTTCAGAGATGAAGAAAAATTGCGGCAAATAATTCTAGAGAAATTGTTCGTAGGTCACTCTCTGTTCTTTGTAAAGTTCTGTTGAATTGGGCAATTTTAAGTTTTTTTTTATTTCGAAGTGTCCCTATAACCTAGTTCTTATTTCTAGAACAATCGGTTGCGATGCACTTGTCTGGTAGTACTTATTTCAATTAATTCGATATTTCAGAAAAAGCTTTATTGATTATTTTTCAAGCAACATGCTCCAATAGCAGCTCAGCCAGTTCAAAACCCTGCTAATTGTCTTGAAATTAAATAAAAACGGAGTCGTCATCTCAAAAACGCTTCCTCTTCACAAACCACAACAGCCGCAAAAATTTCTTAACAGTAGTATATCCAAACAATCGATGACCTCGTTCCACAAATTTTACAACGCGTAAAACAAAAAAAAACGAAACAAGAGGTACAAATAAACAAAATCTCCTCAAGTCGTTAGAGCAATTCCCGGTTCTGAGAACACATCACCAGCGCCCCGTGACACGTGCTCAGCAAGCACGACGTAATTTCATATACACATCTATTTGTGGAAGAAGCGACTTTCGCGCAGCGATAATTGCTCTGACTTTTTCGCCTCTTCCTCGCGGAGTAGTTTTCTCGCTCGGTTGTCGAGCATAACGCCTTCGCCACCGTAAGTCTATATGGCTGCGTAATATAATGCAGCGTCTCATTAGTGCACGCGCGAGCTCATGAATTTTCGCAACGATGTTTATATATATATATATATCTGGGATATACAGCAGGATTAGCGGTGACTCCCTTAAAAGGCAAAAAGAAGGAAGAAGGAAGTCGTGAATTACGCTGGCGTCGATGGGGAAAAAGTTCGTTAGATATATATTATGTTATTGCATTTGATCTCATCGTTCTTCTTCGCTTTTTTTGTCTTTGTTTGCAGAGTTATAGTTTGGAACTATCGAGATCGTTTTGCAGGATGAATCTGATGCAACAATTAGCGTATACCTTTTTGAAAAAAAAAAAATGCAGTAACCGGTTCGTAGTTTAGTTAGTGATGACTCCCGATCATCGTATAATTATTCACTACAGCAGATTTATACGTATGTACTTACAACGTTTCAACCAGTTTCAGCCAGTTCTCGTACAACGATTATCAGGATGTTCCGATACAGTTTACAAACTTCTAACATACTCTTTTCCATCTCACGTAACAGTACAACAGCATAATATCGTGTATACCGATTTTCAAAACAAATTTCACAATCTCCGCAAAGTACATCGCGATTTCGATACAACCGATACTGCGGTCGATCTCGTTTCCGTCATCTCTCGCGTCCGTCGGGAGTTGTTTTTTTTTTTCAACGCGCGCCTAATCGAAAAGTCTTTTTCGTCGTTGTCCGTGAAAAAGGGCACTAGACGTCGACCCAGTTCTCGCTCTCGCGGCAATTTCCGATCTTATTCGTGAGAGCCGCTGCTTGCAGAAGAGAAAGAGAGAGAGAAAGATACATCATAACTGTTTCAGTAGCGGGATGCTGCATGCATGTGCTCGTCTTATTAGAAGGATCTTGCTAATCGAGAGCTTCGTACGTGCGAGTGTTGTACACATACACCTAACGAGAAATGCGCTTTTGCATGGGACGATACGCGGCTTTTTTTCGGTGTGTTGATGCCTCAAGGCGAGGTTCTATACTAGCATGTACAGCTGCGCTTCCTGTGATTATAACTATAGTTGGATACGGAATCTCTGATGGTTCTTGCTTCTTGGGAGAG
Organism: Cecidostiba fungosa; assembly: GCA_900474305.1. NCBI lineage: Eukaryota > Metazoa > Arthropoda > Insecta > Hymenoptera > Pteromalidae > Cecidostiba > Cecidostiba fungosa. The sequence goes on from UCOJ01000407.1 coordinate 26,593, forward strand.
TTTGCAGGGTGTGATTATCGGGTGTGTGCAGATTTTTCCGTACGGTTGCAGTCGTTTGAAGAATTTTTATGAAATTTTAGCTGTATCAAAAGATCGGTATGACGTTTATCAATCGCATTTCAAATTATTATGGTTTTATCATTTAAAAAGCTATTAAAGAAGGCACAGTTTCAAAAACCGATCGATCGGTTTGCTACCAACATTCATTCAAAAGCTGATAATATTTACCATTAAAAATATAATGCCACACTATCTATCAGACACATGTCCAGTACACCGCAAAGCGATCTCACAATCTCTCAAGACTCGAAACAACCTCCCGATGGCTATAAGACCGCAAACATCGATCTAACGATCGTCGCAGATTTATTTCGTCTCTTCCTCCTCGCGATGCGGCTATATAGCGATTACAGGTGCAGCCGAGCGCACTTAACGGGACCTTCCCTCGTTTATTCCCCACTTTATCGTGGCTGTGGTATAGCTCGCGAACGACCTTCGCGGATACTCTTTACGGTAGCGGCAGATGTGTACCTGCTAAGGCGGATCTGTATACGAGATAAATTTTGGATGCGTGAGGTTTACTGCTGCTCGTTCGCTAGACAGGCTATTTTTGAGAGTTTAAAAATTTGAAAAAGATTAGATGATTAAAGTGTGCTTTGAAATAGTTGATGTCAGTTTTGTTGAATGAATTTGACAGCAGAAGTATGTCATCCGTTGATAATCAGATCTTATTGTTTTAAGTAAAATGTCGATTTCGAGATACTTTCTTATAGTTTTGAGACGCTTCGAGAAATCGCAACTGACTAAATTACCTATTTGCGCACTCTTACCTGAAGCGTTTCATGAATGGATGCGAAATCATAGATTTATTTACTGCAGTGCCACTTTCTATACGTAAACTGAAGCTAGATCAAATAAAAACGTTTGATATTCAACAAAATAATTATCTAATGTTATTTTAAAAGGCATCTAAATCGAATTATTCATAAAATACAAAAGTTCAGCAAAAACACAAGAACTCTTATTCCTCTAAAAAAAATTTACTCATCCTCTCACACTATCCCAAGCCCACATTTCAGTCGCGAACATCACGTCTCTCTGATCCCATTACAGCTTCGCAACGTCGACGACAAACACACTCGACATATCCATATTTCTCTCTCTCTCTCTCTCTCTCTCTCTCTCTCTCTCTCTCTCTTTCAAGAATCCCTCTGCACACACACTCGCTCGCGAAACAAAGAAAAGTGTTTCAAGAGCAGCGAGCCATCGTACGAAAGTAAAACGTCGGTATATATCTCACGAGAATGAAACCGGAAACGACGGATGACGCACACGCGGGAGGTTTTATATATACCGATGGAGAGGAGAAGGTAAGAAAGTCCCCCCGCGGAATCTAATTCCGCGAGCGCGGAGGTGGTGATCTCGAAAAGGAGTCTCGAACGCATCCCGGATCCTTTGTGCGTCGTTTGTGGTATTCGCCTTCCTTTTCCTTTCGCTTTTTTTTCTTCCGTTCGAATTTTTCGGCCGCAAGAAGTGTGAAAGTTTTCGAGTGAGAGAGAGAGACACGACGGGATGAATGGGACGTGGTAAATTGCTGGTTGCGACGTACAGAGATGGATTCAGTCTATGTGAACAGTATCAGTAAATCTAGCTATAGAATGAACGGCCCAAGCTGTAGGCCTAACCAGACACTTTTGGCATAGATGATACACCACTATAGGTTTTATATACATTCCGCGCGCATATCTTCATGAGGGAAATGGGAAAGTGCCTATGCGCCACCTATGCTTACTAGCCGTGAGGGAAAGAGGCCAGTCCAAAATTGTTTTGCTTTGTGTTTCTAATGAATCTTTTAATTTGAATTTTAATTTAATAATTTTTTAATTTATCAATCACCTCAACGTGCGTGTGTGCTCGTCACGGAAACTGTGCCACGCAAAACGGTACCATTTTCGAGTATATATATATAAACGAAGAGGCAATAAAAACAAACTTTTTACGTCTCGAAAAATAAGACCAAGCTTAAAAAGGTATACGAATCCTCCTCTCACCGGATAATGTATAATGAACCTCTAAATCTCAGCTGCTCACGCTTCCAAGTAAACAATCGTCCCGCAGCAATTCCAAAAAATTGCCCAGAATGCACATACCGATATACTCCAATGGAAATGACCAACGGCAATAATAATTTCTGGAACATCAACATGCTCTCCATTCACAGTTATATGCACGTAAATGTATAATTATACGCAAACAATTCCGTCCAAAAAACCAGAAGAACACGCGGCGCAGTAGCCTATTAATATATATATACACGCGGGGCTCTCTCGCTTTTATTTGCTCGTCGATGCGTGGTACCGTTGCGGCGTCCTTCGCAGGAGTAAAATCGCAGCGACTCGACATTCCGATGCAGGTCAGCCACTGCTGCTGCTGCTGCTGCTGTGAGTATAGGTATCACTGCTTGTAGTGTATAGCGTTGCTGTGTATATACTATAGAGGAAGGATAGGATGCGAAACTGAGATACAGGAGAGCCGCTGTCTAATCGCCTTATCCGCATTCTTCACTATACTATACTCTCTGTGAGAGGAGTTTCCGATGCGGCTTTTGCGCTGATGGGATGGGGCGTGTTCTTTCGATATACTAATAGTCTTTCGTTCCGCTGATTTGGCTTAGTGATTGTTCGACTGCGAAATGTTGATGTATAAATGATAATTTTCTAGTAACTGGTATATATCTTAAAAAGTTATCGATGTAGATTACGATGTTAACATTTTCATTGTAGATTGTTACTTTCTTTTTTTTTTAGCAGTAATAAGTATAGATCGACGATAATATCGGAAAAAGATTATACACGCGGTGTAGGTGCAGAAGCCCTGGTATATGGTAATTTTGATTTGAAGGAACGGCAGGGATCAACGACTGTAAAATTTATTGCTCGGGCTTTCGAGATTCATGAGATCCTGGGGGCGAATAAAGGGGATGAAGAGATTTGAATTCGTTAAGGTATATGTATAACGACTGTGCGCATTGGCGCATGGCAATATTCTGTCGTATTAATTGCTACTTTCTTATAAGTAATGGCAGTTGTTTATTTTAGCTATATGGTTTATAAAAACGAGATGACAATATCCATGATTTACGCAGGTTACTGTGACACGTGCGTCAGAGGTGAAAGTTGTATGTACGAAAAATTTTTAAATCCTCTTTGTCATAAAGCTGCTATCAAAAAGTGTTACCTTTTTATCTTCTCTAGTATAGTTGGAAATTTCTTTATAATAATAAGAAAACACAGTGAATCTTGTCAGCTCTGCATAAAAAAATCTAAAAAAAATGTACATACACACACCAAATGATATGCATATACTTGATATGTTAATCGAGCGTCTATATATGACGCATGGCAAACAGTAGAAAGTATCGATGAACCGGAAACGTTGATTTTTGAAAAGCGCCAGTGACTAAACGATTATATAAGAAAGTCTGCGAATTCAACAATTATCGAAACAGTCATTAAACGAGAAAGCACATCACTAACCTATTGACGCGTTCTCTGAATTAACATGAATCAACAACATCCAAATTAAAAAAAAAAAAAAACAGTTATCACCGTTTGCAATTTTGTACTTAATAATCAAAGCAAACAAATTTTTCAACACCTACATAATAATATAGAGTAACGTTATGCAAATCAACTGTGTATTATATCCACGCACTCGAATTATAAGTTTACTGTACTTTATTCGGTTACATGAGTGCGATGACGCCTAAGTGTGCGGTGATCTACATCGGAACTCGTTCTTCTACTTTTGACACTATGATGACACCGTACGAAACTTGCATCACACACACATACGAGTTTTGAAATTTTCAAAACTATCTACCACTCACTCGTGTACATTAGAAAATTTTAATTTTCCAAGCATCAGAATTATATCAAAGTCCACAAAAGCCATTCACCTCAGCGCGAGAGAAAAACCTGCTCACGGAATCCACAAACAGCTCTGATGATGGCGATCGAGGATCGCAAGGTCGCAGCATCTCCATAGTACATCGGCATGTCCATACCGGTCATATATATATATATATATAATATATACACGATATATATTATGTAAATCGAACGTGCGAGTCCCGCTATAGCAGCACACGCAGTGCGGGTCTTTCTGTGTCGAATAGCTGTAACTCGTACCGACGACGGAGCCGCGAGTCCACTTCTGGAGTTTATCTATCTGTCGCCTCCCTGGACTCTCTTGAGGAGGAGAGTTTGTATACGTATACAAGTACGTGTGGATATGGCTTGTAGAGCTCTGTGTGGGGAGATTGTATTAGCAGGTGTCGTGTTGAATACTTTTGCGTGCTGAAGGCTTTTCTGAATGGAGCCTGGTGTGGAATGCTTTGAATCGGGTTTTGGATTAATGGTAGTATTAATGGTAATACTTGTAAAATTATATTTATTTACTGATTATGTTCGATTTATTCGAATAGGAAACATGCAGACATTAGGCATATACCTTCTGAAAATAGACGCCTAATAACGAGTTTTTAAACCGTACCTCAACTGTGTAACGTTATTTCACTCACACAGCCGAAAACCAAACTCGACAGTTATTCCGTGCATTTACATAATATCTAATCATCATCACCATAATACAATCCCAATTTAATTTGTCATCGAAACTATATATTATATAGTTACTATACTTTATCGTTTTTTAATAAAGAGCTTAAAAGTATAACAATAATAAATTTTTCATCATACAAGTGTTAAACTTTGCAACTTTGCGATACAAATCGATCAAAGCTGTGTCTCGTATTATATCAGTGGAATATCTTCCGCAAGACGAAGAAAAACCGTCCACCCATTAAAATGACAGCCCTTCATCAGCTGCTTTCTTCTCTATACCGTCGAGTGAATTTCGAGCTTAGCGGGCCAGTATACTACAACAACGGCATATCTTCAATCGAGGATATTACAACTCGTTTTTAGCATCGAAGCGACGCATCGTCGATAATCACAGAGACGACGACGCTCTGATATGCTTATTGTCGAGCATTACCCATTGAACCTATACTCAACTATCTGCCTAGTCGTCTATATATCACGCTTTGTAAATCAGGCCCCTGACATGCTTTCCTATGCGCACTGGCTTCGTTTTGCGTATATATAGTAGGCTGTATTATAATGGAGGACAAGTGTGTTTGCCTTCTGTGTTAAGCAGAGCGACCCGAGCAATTGTGGCATGTATTGAGGATGAAGGTGGAGTCGATTGATTAAGGGGATGAGAGGAACTGTCTGGCTTTCTTTGTTTTTCTGTTGGTTATTCCTGTACGGTGGAGAGGTAATATATGAGTTTTTAGTTGATCAGGTGAAAATTTTTTAAAGATCAAATTGCTCTTAAAAAGATATTGCGTCGATCGTTCCTTGTTAATGGAGTTTGTTAGACATTTTTGTGATGTATATTGAAAATGATGTAAAAGTATTAACTCGTATACTAAGTTTCTTCATACATTCAATAATTTTTTTATGAATTATTATTTTGATATTACACCTGATGCAAACGTACACAAGATTCGACTAATAATTTCAAAAGATAATATACCACGTAGATTTATGCGCATCTATCTGTAAATTCAAAATATTTTTTTAAACTACCATAGAAATAATTTTTTATTTATTTACATTATTTTCTATGTATAGTTAAATACCTTCTATTTATTATATTACAAATAATTTGTTTAAGACAACGATCTAAATAAAAATTAAAATACCAGAGCATTTACCATTTGAAACTATCCGCGTTTGAACGCGTTCCAAGCATTAGCCACCAGATGTCAGCACGAGCCGATCTTCGGTCCAACCCGCGCGAACATTCAAACCGCTCGCGTCGAAATCGATTAGACGTCACGTGCAGTGTCAACCTTTTTTCTCTCGCAGAGATAGAAGGCCGCTATATGCGGCTCACGCAGAGGTCGGCCGGATAAAAATAATAATGTCGGAAACTCGGGAATTGCCCGACTTATCGCGCGCGGACGCGGCTGCTCGCAAACTGACGCAGATTCCCGGTGTCCCGCCTGTCGGACTAAAAATGCCAGATAACCCTCTGCTTCACTATCGCGTTGAAAAGGTTAGAAAATTCTGTTTGTTATTCTGAGTGTATTTATAATGAGATTACATTTTTGCTTGGGATATATTATAAAAGTAATTAACGTAATTATATAACTACCATTTTTTTATTTGTGAAAAAATTGAGCTACGACAATATAATATCAGTAAAGTATTTATGTTTTTCGAGAATTTATACTTTCCAACATGCATACTCTATGTATATTACACATCCTAATTCAGAAAATTAACCTACATTCCAATCCATAAACTTCCATCAACGTGTACAAACTTAAAAACCTACGACCGACTTATTTCCACGCAAAACCACCTCTGCGCACTAAAGATCCGCAAACAAGAGACTGCAGAAATATTGGAACGAGCGGCGGCGGCGCAGCAGCGAGCTAAGCGCATTCAATATCCTCAAAGACAGCAGCAGCAGAGCGAGTGCGGCCTGCTGCTGCATCCGGCTGAAAAGGCCTGCGTCGATAAAATGAGGCGGTTCGCAGAGAGCCTGCCAATTCACGGACTCCTTCCAGTGAGAGCTAGATTTATATATGTATATATACACGACAACTGCTGCGGTGCTTTAAATTCGATTTTCCACGTTTTTGAATGCGGTGATAAAGGCCGAGTATATACGAGAGATGGATTTATTTGTTTCTCTGTGTACTGCGCGAGTGAGCTTTTTTTATGGATTTACAGCTGTGAATTCTTATTGAGCTGTTCGGAATATAGTAGAGAGAAAGGGAGCATCGCAATATTCAACGTTTTATTGTATTTATATATAGAGGAGGAACGTGCTATTTTTGTCTATAAAAATTCTTTTTTTATTCAAAAAAAACTTTTCTATAGCATACATTTTATTCAAAAAGTTCTTTGTGGTAGAATTCCACTAATAAGCTCACCAAAAACGCTCTTTCTACTAATCAGTAGGAATGGGAGCAGACAATGCGCGAATCCATCCCTCAACGGTTACGCGACAAGTTCTCAGCTATATTCGAGGCTCAAATGGACGAAGTGAAACAACGCTATCTCGAGCAAATACGCCAGACGAGCTTGCGCTGTCTCATAAAGCTCGACGACGCCGGCGATTGGCTGGACGATCCACCTTACAAGCTTCCAGGACGAACAGAAAACTACGAGAGGTTTTTGAAGAATCGTTGCTCTCTGGCGAAGAAATACTATCTGGCGCATAAACTTATGAGGACTATCGTCGCCAGGGCTGCGATGAAGCTTCCAAAGCTCATTTGCGACTTTGGGAAGTACAGGGAGAAGGGATATCTCGACTTTTTGCAGTGAGAATTGAATAATTTCTCTTATCAGTTCAGTGAAGAAAAAAATAATAAATCTTTTACCCTGCAGATTTCTCGAGTTAGCCGAATCAGACATGAAACGCGGCACGCTGCGCATCGGCGCCTCTTACCATTCGGAGATTGCAAAGCTGATCGCGCGCGAGTCTCGCTGCGTTTCTCGGCAACCACCCCCGAGCTTTTTCCGCTGCGCCGGAGGACTACTCTCACTCCAGATCATCGATCGTATGCGCGAAACCGTCGAGCATCTGCTTGAGGTGCTTTCGGATCCGCTGAGATCACCGAAGCTTGGGGTGAGTGTATATATATAGCTACGGATATATCCGATTGTAGAGTGAAGACGTTGAAGGAAGAGAGATGAATATGCGGAGTGATCGGTTTGGAAGAGGAGGAGATGCTGGAGTGTTGGTTCTGAGCAATCGGAGAAGTTTCAGTGGAGTGTGCGAGTGTGTGAGCTGGATTACTGAGTTATGGGTGTTTTATTGTTGTGGACCACCGGCTGCTCCTGTGTGATTTATTGGTGTACATATACGTTTTGGGAGCTACTGGTGTATACTATATAGTGAGGTATTTATGAAGGAAGAACATTTGAAATGCGGACTGCGTATGGGGTTCTTGATGTATAAATGTGATGGGATTATAGGAATGTGTAACTGGAAGTCTGGAAGTTGAAACATTTTTTTAGGATGCATCTGACACCCACATTTCCGGTGTTGCATGGTTCAAAGTGTACAATATTTTTTCTGCGAGCACATTACTGTCATGCTGTTGTCTGAAACAGAGGTTCACGCTCATAGCATTTAATAACTGGACGTAGATGTGAATATTTTGTTTAGCGAATATTAATATTAAAAAAACTGTGGAATAAGCAGAAAGACAGACCTTTGATTTAAGCTAAGGTATATAGATTTATGTAGCAGTATTATTGCTGTACGTATAAGCATACTCGAAATCATAAATATATTATTTATGAAGTAAATTAGTTTCAACGTTTGCTGTTTCAAAAGTAACATCCTGAGAGTTTTTTTTTATTTACAGAGGAGAATAAACACTTCACATTGTTTCAGTAAAATAATTGGATTTGTTGGCTGCAGGGGTATTTAAAATAATAACAATCGCAATCAAATTTCCGCTTGTTTAATTCCTTATGAATTTCAAACACTGCTTTTCATTCCATTGCATTATCGGTTCGTAATAATTCACATTCTCGTAATAAGTTTACACATCGCCGATCCAACTCGATCGCACGAATAAATATTGACCATAATATATCCGAAAAAAAATATATAAAACATTAAAAGAAAAACACTTCCTTTTAGCTAACTCTAAAATGCGAGAACAACGATCTCTTCGTAAGTCCATTAATGCGCGAAATCCAGGCGACGTTCCACACATTCCTGGACAAAGTGGCTCAATCAGCTCGTCAACTTCCTTCCCTTGAATCCCTCGCAAAAATTAGAGCCGACAAGGAGGACGTTGGTGCGGCAAAACTACCCGACTGGTACCTCGTCGAGTGTCACCAGAGACTTACTCGTATCCTGGACGCTGCATTCGAACCGTTGGTGCGACACGTGGACGAAGTCAGGGAGAGGTTTCGGCCTGTGTACGACGTTCAATCGCAAAAGACACAAGTTGCGAGTGTTGTCGAAAATGTAGACTTTGATGTTTGCTTGAAGAAGCTCGAGGAGTTTGGTCAAAACGTTGCTGCTGTGCATGGAATGGTAGGGTATACGATTTTGTATAATAATTTTTTTTTCTATACTCATTATACTAGATTACTGCATCGAGCACTGTATTATTGCTTGGTTTTTATATTATTCGTAGAAACATAAGAAAAATAATTAGGTAAACCTTCGACTCAATTTCGCGGAAAAATAAAAAATTTACAAGTATATTTATCCCGGAGTAGAAAATTTTCAAAATAGTTCTCATCAGTTTTGCTATACAAGCGATACAATCATGTTATCTGATGTGTTTACGCTTATCCTTCAAATGCGGTTATGCGCCGTTAAAGAGAATAAATATTACGAAACCCCCTGCGGCTAATCAATTAGCTCGCGGATTTCTAACCGAGTAACTCTGCTCCAATTTCCTCGCTTTGCCAGCACTTCTGCTTACATTGTGAATTAATGTATATGTACATGGAGGTATAGATATACCAATTTCAATTTACTCCTGATACAGGTTCGAGTCACTCGCATTTACGTAATATGCATATATAGAGCTTTGTAAATCAATATTATTACAGCGCAAATATTCTTACCCAAATTTAGTATATTCATGGTAGACATACATTTTGTTAGACGGAAAACGAGTACTTTCCGAATTGTAAATTATACCAAGAGGACGCGAAAAAAGGTCTAAAGCGTTATACGGATGAAGTTAGGAAACTTATAATAAGTGAACTCGTCGTAAGACACAGGAATTTCAATCTCGGCATCTGCGCTGAATTTGAAGCCGTCCAAGAAAAAGCACTTCACATTCCCGAGGAAACTGAGGAATTGCTTGAACTTGGTATTTATCGAATTTCATTCCTTATGTAAATTAGCTTCTAATAATTTACTCACTAAGAGTCGATACAATAATTGTTAATATTATAACGTGACGTTCTTCATTCTGTCTATTATTAAATTTCAAACTATATGAATGACTCGTAAAATACGCAGCACTTAATAAAATTCCACGGTAACAAAAGGTCGTTACATGCTTCACGCGTCGACGACGATACTGGAAACTCTCCGGACGAAGATCAGCCAGTCACTGAGCATGATGTCGTCTCTTTTCGAGATGACGTCGTTGAGTCGTGAACACATAGAGCTTAACAACGAGACCGTCAATTGGCTACAGCATCGCATCAAAGCGATTTTGGAGAAAAACAGCATGATGTACGAGCAGAAGAAATTTGAGTTGGAGGAGAGGCTGCAAGCTCGAATTGCTGCTTTGAATAAGCAGGTCGAGGATGCGTTTCCAAGGTGAGTGTTATTTTATACAAGTTTTCATTTGATTGATTAATTTTTTTGTTGATCAGCATAAATCGTTAAATTAAAAATACCTCTGCAATCAAACCGATGCACGAAATACCTCTCACATCCAACCAAATTGACTCTTGAACTTCTCGTACCGCAGACTCGCGCTAATGGACGACATGGACGACTCTAGTCGCATCGCTGACTACATCGAGTACATACGGAAGTTCGTTCGTGATCTCGATCGTATGACTGAACAGGTCGAGTGGATCAACAGAGAGGAACGACTCTTTGGTTTCCCTGAGACGATTTATCCACGAATCACCGAATTGAGAGATGGTGCGATCCTTCCGTTTTACGGACTGATATACAGAGCTCACCAGTGGCAAAGGGATCTTGGTGTCTGGATGGATGGACCTTTCGAGTATTTGGATTCTAATGTTGTGGATAGCAAGACTACCGAGTACTTTCAGGACTTCTCCAAGACTAGCAAGGCTTTCAAGACGAAGATCAAGATGCAGGCTGCTATGAATTATCCTTACAGGTCTGATCAACATTTCAAAATGATGAATTATAACTATATTGTTTACGATAGATTCAGATCTTATTTGGTATTACAAACGCAATACTCGAACATAAAATAAACCTTCTGAATCGTTCGATCACTTTAGCTTTGGCGGTTCGGTAGACGACCCTGATCCTTACCAACAACCAGCACCAATGAAGCTGTGCTATCAGCTACTCGAAAGTGTCAAATGGTTCAAAGTAGACAATCCTTTCATTAACCCCGAATAGTGAAAAACAAAATAAAACAAGGCTAAAATCTTAGTCTCCTTAAAAACTACAGCACTACGTTCCACTAGTCCTGTGCTTCTGCAATCCAGCACTTCGTCAGCGTCATTGGGACGAGATGAGCAGTATAGCCGGCTTCGACCTGAGCCCAAACGCCGGAACGACTCTGCGAAAGCTCATCGACATGAATCTGACGGAACACTTGGACTTGTAAGTGAATTTTCATTCTCATATCTCGAGCAAAGCATCACACAAACTTTCGTCAGACTGGGTTGTATAATACCACTCGAAACTTTACGATGGGATAAGATACGAGCAGATCAGCGTCGGAGCAACGAAGGAACTAGGACTACAACAGCTTCTCCAGAAGATGACCAGCGAGTGGGACGATGTGCATTTCACGACGATGGCTTTCAAAGACAGTCGAGTAAATATTCTCACGCAGTTGGATGACATTCAAGCTCTGCTCGAGGAACACATTGTGAAGGTCCAGGCGATGCGTGGCTCTGCCTTCGTCAAGCCCATCGCCGACGAAGTCAAAGTTTTTTACGATCTTATACTGAGGATTCAGAAGACTCTCGATGAATGGGCTAAGGTTCGTAAAGTCTGATGCCTTTTTTCATCTGAGTGAAGGGTTCCTTTTATAGGACGATTAAAATGAAATTTTTATGCGAGCGCAGAGTTATGATTAAGTAATTTTATGTAGGCTGGATTATGTCGGTCTTGAGATCGCTTATTCTTACAGTCCTTGGACGCTTTCTTTTCCTGTAACATTTCTTACTGGGATTTATTTTAAATTTAAATTTTATAGACGAAAAAAAAATATAAATCTATTCTCCAAAAATATGTTAGACCACAAAATGTATAAAACTAAAACCAGTGAACAGGTATAGATACAAAGGCAGTCCAGACCTCCTATTTTAGATAATCTATTCCAGTAGCCGACATGCAGAATCCAATTTTCCATAATATATAACCTCATACGCGAATGAATGTTATCAACAGGTGCAGGTACAATGGATGTATCTCCTGCCAATATTCTCGAGCAAAGACATCGTCGCCCAGCTCCCCGAGGAGGGCATTCTCTTCGTCGAGGTAGACGGAACTTTCCGTAAGGCGATGCAGGGTGTCACCAGGGAGCCACGAGTTCGGGAGACCGCTGGTTCCGTAAGACCTTCCATTTCACATCTCTCTCTCTCTCTCTCCGCGATGCAAACGTTTATAGTTTGCGCTCTCGTTTCTCCCTCTCGACGACCGTAAACTCGAATTCGAGGGTCATAAAAGTTTTGGCTGTTGGATTTTACGAGCTTGCGGAGTCGGTTTCGCGTTTGTTTCGATTATATGTAGATGGCTTTTGTAATTTGTTTATTGGATTTTTTATTTTATGTCGGCGATTGTTGCATTGATTTGGAATTGCACAGATCGCACTTTATTGCTGGATGTAATGTTAAGAAGTGAGCTGGAAGTTTTTTAAAAAATAGGTATAAACGGAAGGGAAGCATTTAAGCACGAAGAGGATGTTATCGAATTAGTAATAATAAACCTCAGATCTACCAAAAAAAAACCAATTAATTTGTTAGTATGATCGCATTTAATATAAAAATAATCCAAGTAAAGATAAAATACATTTATAAGCAGCAAACATTTTTGACTGTCTAAAACAAATGTTTTCAGTTAGGTTTGTACGAAGCGATGCGCGACGCGAATGAATTGATGGAACGGGTGAACGAAGGCGTGGCGAATTATCTGGAGAAGAAGAGGCTGTACTTCCCGCGATTTTTCTTCCTGAGCAACGACGACATGCTGGAGATACTGTCCGAAACAAAGGACCCGCTACGAGTTCAGCCTCATTTGAAAAAGTGCTTCGAAGGCATCGCGAAACTCGGGTATTATTTTGTCTTCGCTTGAAACAAGAAAAACATCACTCCTTTATCTTCCCCGCAATTATCCGAATTTTCATCGCGTCCGCGGCTTTATTCGCGTCTATTCAAAAGCTGTAGGAGAATAATTAGAAGTTCTTGGAGAGAACGCTTTAATCTCTATGCTGCTAAAATAGCATCGTTATAATGCTGTTATTGCATTTTACTTTTTATCAAAAAATTTCCTCTACAGATTTAACGAGAAGCTCGAAATTTACTCGATAATCAGCGACGACAAAGAGGAAATCATGATGCAAGAGATTATATCGACCGAGGCAGCTCGGGGTTGCGTCGAGAAGTGGCTGGTTCAAGTAAAATTCTCTATAAAAATACTAATATCACAGCGAAATTGAAATATAAAAGCTCAGCCAGCTTACAAAAGTATCCGGGCAAAGTATATAGCATAAAACAAAATACGAGAGAGCGCTCCGAGGAAAATATGATACTTTGAGAAATACATAAAAATATCCTCGTTTTTTTTTATCAGAAAATTTAGATGGATCGTACATCACCCACGAGCTTTTGAAGTTCTGTTGACGTCTTTCCTTTGCCCTATACTCTTGCTTTGATGGAATATTAACATAGAAGCCCGAGTGAAATACTCTAGCCGCGGTGCATAAAGCCTTTTTCCGTAAAATTTAAAAAGCTGCGCTGCGTACAATTTAGCATCCCAGAAATTAAACATTTTTCTGCAATACCAATCCGCTTAATTCACCCTATTCATTTCCTTCTCGTTACCTCATGCGTTGACCCAAAAAACCTCTCGAATTTCCAATCAGAGCAAATAACGGACTGACTCATTAGTCGCTCCAAAAAATTCTACCGAAGCTAATCGAGCGCGAATCTCTTTGCGCGAAGTCCAGGTCGAGGAGCAGATGGTTGCTTCGATCCGCCACGAGATCCTTATGAGCTATCGCGATTACGAAGTCAACGAGCGCGTCGACTGGGTGAGAACTTGGCCGGGAATGGTCGTGCTTTGCGTCTCACAGATCTACTGGAGCATCCAAGTACAGAGCGCCCTCATGACGCATATGGAGTCGGCGATGGAGACGCTATTCCAGAAGCTCAGGAGGCAGATTATCGACGTCGTTAATCTTGTTAAGGGTATAGAGATCCTTTGATTGACTAAGAGTATTAAAGTTTAGCAATATAATCCATTTTTTTTTTAAATTTATTTCAATATTTAAATAGAACAGTTGAATAATATTCAAGACAATAATTTTAAAAAGCATTATGAATGCCGGAAAAGCTCATAATACGTGTACGACCAATCACTGTATACACATAAACTAATTTTCTCTGTGTTGAGAAACATTCTCGTTTCAAAATAATTAATACGATTCGTAAGATTGAATGATGCATTGAAGCAATAAGCGACACATGTTTACACGGCTAAAAGAGCGCAAAAAGTTGAAATGTTTCTCCGTCTGCTTCGCTTGAATAGGTCAACTGTCGAGGCAGAACAGAACGACTTTAAACGCGCTAATCACGATAGACGTTCACGCGCAAGACGTCGTTAAGTCGCTCATCGACAAGAGGATCGTAAACGAAACGGACTTCGAGTGGCTCGCGCAGCTGCGATATTACTGGGAGGATGACGTTATCGTCAGAATAATAAACGCCAGCGTTGCATACGCCTACGAATACTTGGGAAATTGTCCTCGGCTCGTTATAACCCCGTTAACCGACAGGTTCATATTTTCATGGATTATCATTTTGCAATCACGAGGAAATCGTATATAAAATTTCATATGCTTCTTGTTTTTTTCAATATCGTTTTTTTTTTTGCGTATGAGAAATAAAGTTTCATGACGACTATAAAGTTTGAATTAGTTTACGAGCGATAAAACGTGTTTGCTCGCAGAAAAATTCTTAATAGTCCTGGAATCTGTTCAAGAAAAGCATCATGTCTGGTCTTTGATCAATATTAAATTTTTATTGATACGAAAGACTAGTATATATTTTTAACTGTTTTAAAATATTAAAATTGCTATATTTATGAAACATTCGGAGAAATTTCACACAACTTGCATTTCATTATGGACAGTTTGTACTTTTATTTTCGACGAAATATTACGTTGAATGAATACTTACTCCGTAGATGTTATCGAACACTGATCGGTGCCTACTCGCTGCACCTCAACGGAGCTCCGGAGGGTCCAGCCGGTACCGGAAAGACCGAGACTACAAAAGACTTAGCTCGTGCTCTTGCCGTACAATGTGTCGTCTTCAACTGTTCCGAAGGACTGGACTACAAAAATATGGGCAAATTTTTCAAGGGTCTCGCTGCTTGTGGAGCTTGGGCTTGCTTCGACGAATTCAATCGAATCGAACTCGAAGTACTGTCTGTGGTGGCCCAGCAGATACTTTGTATTATTCAAGCTGTGCGAGCTAACCTGGAGACCTTCATATTCGAGGTCAGTTTTAAATTAATTTCATCATAGAGCGATGTAATATACCAGTGTATTTGTAGGGCACAGAATTAAGGCTCAATCCAGCAGTCTACGTCTGTATCACCATGAACCCAGGCTATGCTGGTCGCTCCGAGCTTCCGGACAATTTGAAAGTCCTGTTCCGTACAGTAGCTATGATGGTACCAGACTACGCGATGATAGGCGAGATCTTCCTCTACTCATCTGGATTCGCTGATGCCAGAGCTTTGTCCATCAAGATCGTCACGACGTACAAACTCTGCTCGGAGCAACTGTCATCCCAATTCCATTACGACTATGGTATGAGAGCTGTCAAGACAGTCTTAACAGCTGCGCAAAATATCAAGCTGAGATTTCCTGATGAAGACGAAACGATTCTTCTTTTGCGGTCGATCGTTGACGTCAATCTGCCCAAGTTTCTGGCGCACGATGTCCCGCTGTTTCAGGGTATTATTTCTGATCTGTTTCCTGGAGTAACTCTGCCGTCACCCAGTTATGAGGTTCTGTTAAGAGCTGTGAGCGAGGTGGCGAAGAAGAGGAATCTTCAGTGTACCGATGGATTTATTCTGAAGATCATACAGACTTACGAGATGATGATCGTTAGACATGGTTTCATGCTCGTTGGTGAACCCTGTGGAGGTAATTTCTTATCCGCTGTACGCTATAGGATTTTAGTTTGAAAATTTATGCGTATTAATTAGGTAAAACGACGGTTCTTCACACGTTGGCTGATGCTCTGACATTGATGCACGAGTGGAACGATGAGAACGGAGCGATAACTCGCTACATTACCATCAATCCTAAGTCAATTACTATGAGCCAATTGTACGGACAGTTCGATCCAGTTTCATCCGAGTGGACCGATGGAGTGTGTGCTGTTTCCTTCAGAAAGTTCTGTAGTGAAGAATCAGCTGATAGAAAGTGGCTGATATTCGACGGTCCAGTAGACGCAGTCTGGATCGAGAATTTAAATACAGTTCTGGACGACAACAAAAAGTTATGTCTCACTTCTGGCGAAGTTATGCAGATGTCCAATGTCATGTCGATGATCTTCGAGGTAATGGATCTACAGCAAGCATCACCTGCTACTGTCTCCCGATGCGGCATGATCTACATCGAACCACACGTTCTCGGTTGGAGACCAACTGTGACATCTTGGGTGATCAGTGCTAATCCTGTTTGGAGAGAGAATCATGAAGCGATTATAAATGCTATGATAGATTGGTTTTTCGATATCTGTTTGGAGTTCACCAAGAGAAAGAGTAATATGACTCTGCACGCTGGTCAGATCAACCAAATCACGTCGACGCTGAATTTGATCGAGATGTTCATGAACGACGCTGTTGAAGAGAACGACCCGCAGGAGATTGACCAATACATAGATTACTGGATACAGGCTTCATTTTTAACTGCTCTTGTTTGGGGTGTGGGAGGGACTTTGGATGTGGATTCACGAGCAAAGTTCAATGAGTTCATCACTAGTTTATGGAAAAATGAGAACCCAGATTATCCTGTACCAGCTGAATTGAACGATACAATATCTCTGCCCAGCGATGGTCTCGTTCATGACAATTTTTATGTATTTAAAGGTAAAGGCACTTGGAAGTTCTTTGGTGAGATAGTCCGGGCTGAGAATATCGTCGAAACTCAGAGTATAGGTCAGATGCTGGTTCCAACCATTGATACAGTCAAATATCAACACATATTTCTACGTCACATCAAGCACAAAAAGCGGTTCCTCCTTTTCGGCAAGACTGGAACTGGCAAGAGTTTTTACATTCAGGATATGATGATGAACAAATTGGGCGACGAAGCCTACTTACCTAATTTCATAACGTTCACGGCCAGAACGACTGCCGCACAGACCCAAGAGCTTGTGATATCCAAGCTCTTCAAGAGAAGAAAAGGGCACTTCGGTCCGATGGGAAGTTCTCAGTGCGTGTGTTTCATCGACGACGTCAATATGCCGGCAAAAGAGGTATACGGAGCTCAACCACCGATTGAACTTTTGCGTCAGTTCTTCGATCACGAGCTGTGGTATGATCTGAAGGAACCAGAGATGGTGAGGGTTTACGACACGATGTTCATTTGTGCGATGGCACCTCCTGGAGGCAGCAGACAGGAGATCTATCCTCGTTTCCTGAGACATTTCAACCTCTACGAAATTAGTGAATTCTCTAACGACAGTATCTTTCGGATCTTCACTAACGTGGCAATGGTTGGACTGAAGAGAAGAGGATTTGCGTCAGATGTCAGTACTACGGTAAATGCTATCGTAAACGCGACCATGTCGGTATTTGAAGGAGCCAGAGCCGAACTTCGGCCTACGCCGGCCAAGTCGCACTATCTGTTCAATCTTCGCGATTTCGCCCGCGTTATAACCGGATGCGCCATGATTAGGAAAGAGTCTGCTGAAACTCGTGACAAGTTCGTTCGTCTCTGGACTCACGAGATCTTGCGTGTGTTTGGCGATCGGCTGATCGACTCAGAAGATTCAAAGTGGTTGTTTGTCAAGATAAAAGACACCGTTGACAAAGTATTGAAGGAATCTTTTGACAGGATTTTCGGAGATTTGCCAAAGTATGACGGAAGAATCACAGACGACAGCCTCCAGCACTTGATCTTCGGTAACTTTATGGATACGGACGCGCTTGGAGATGATAGAAAGTACGAGGAAATCGCTTCCTTGGAACAATACCATGAAGTCGCCAGCCTTTGTCTAGAAGAGTACAACACTACTCACAAGAATAAAATGGACATTGTCCTCTTCCGATATGCCCTCGAACATCTCGCGAGAATTTGCAGGATTCTAGCTATTCCTTGTGGAAGTCTTCTGATGGTTGGAGTTGGTGGATCTGGAAGACAATCGCTGACCAAACTGGCTGCTGGAATGACTGGTTGTGGATTATTCCAACCGGAAATCGGCAGCTCTTACGGCATTAACGAGTGGAGAGACGACATTAAGAAAGTTTTGAAGATCGCTGGAGGTGGAAAAGATACAGTGTTCCTTCTGACGGAAGGTCAAATCAAAGAAGAGGCTTTCCTAGGAGACATAGACGGTCTCCTCAATTCTGGCGAGGTTCCAAACTTGTTCAACGTCGAAGAGAGACAAGAGGTAGTCGAGCTGACAAGACTAGCCGCTCAAGGTGGCAATAGAAATCTGGACATCTCCGTGCTGTCCATTCTGAGATTCTTCGTTAATCGTTGCAAAGAAAAATTGCACGTAATGCTATGCTTCAGTCCCATAGGAGAGTCCTTTAGAACACGCCTGAGAATGTATCCTAGTTTGGTGAACTGCTGTACCATAGACTGGTTCCAAGTCTGGCCAGAGGATGCATTGGAGCAGGTGGCATTGCGTAGCACGACGAATATCGACGTCGATGACGATGTGAAGGTGAACGCTGTGGTAGCTTGCAAGTATTTCCACAGCTGTGCCAAGGAGATAAGCGAGAGGTTCTATGAGACAGTAGGCAGGAAGACTTACGTAACTTCAGCTGCGTTTTTGGATCTGATAAGAGCTTTTGGAGTGCTTATGAAGGAGAAACAAGAGGAAGTGACACTAGCTAGGTATATTAATATCTTTTTTTTCCATATGACGAATAATGATCACTAGTTGATAATGATTTTTCGTTGATAGAGATCGTTACATTGGTGGACTTGACAAGCTCGAGTTCGCTGCGCAGGAGGTGACGAAGATGAAGGCAACTCTCACGTCACTTCAGCCGCAGCTGGAGAAATCAGCAAAACTCACGGCTGAAACGATGAAAAAGATCGAAAGTGAGAATATATCCGTCGAAAAGGCTACGAAAATAGTCAAGAAGGAAGAAGACGCCGCGAACGAACAAGCAGAAATAGCCGGAACATTGAAAGCTGAATGCGAAGCTGACTTGGCGGAAGCTTTGCCTGTTCTCGAAGAGGCTATCGGTAATAAAACAAAGAAACAATTTACTCTCTTTATTACAAAAAATTGTCTGACTAAATAAAAATGGCAGCTGCTCTAAATACGCTGAAGCCAGCGGACATAACTATGGTAAAATCGATGAAGAATCCACCGGAAGGCGTAAAGCTCGTTATGGCTGCCGTTTGTGTCATGATGAATGTTCCACCCGATCGCGTCAACGATCCGACGACGGGCAGAAAGATTCTGGATTACTGGGGCCCGAGCAAGCGCATCCTCAGCGATATGAAGTTTCTTGATTACCTCAGGGATTATGATAAGGATAATATTCCCGTCAATATAATGCAGGTAGAGTGCCACAGCGCGCTCCAATTAACTACTCCAATTACTTACTCCAGTTTCCCGATACCGATCTCCTGCTACTTTATTATTACGGTGCAATTTTATCGAAATGAATTTATTCAAAGTGAAATAGTATTAAAATCACCCTTGTAGCAACGTTAAATTCTATTTTAAAATACTCGCTCCATTACAGTTGGTCCGCATTCAGATCGTCGTAATCAAACGTGAAAATCTCGACCTAACAATTTTCAGACAATAAAGAAAGTCTACCTAACCGACAAAAACTTCGAGCCGTCAAAAGTAGCAAAAGCCTCCCAAGCAGCGGAAGGTCTATGCAAATGGGTTCGTGCTATGGTACTGTACGACCGGGTGATTAAGATCGTGGCACCGAAGAAAGCGAAGCTCGCCGAGGCCGAGTTGAGCTACGAGGCGACGATGAATTTCCTGAAGGAAAAGCGCGAGATGCTCGCCGAGCTGAACGAAAGACTGGCGGCGCTGAACGAACAGCTAGCCGAGACTCTCGAGAGGAAAATCGATCTCGAGAGCCAGGTGACACTCTGCAGGAACAAGCTAATTCGAGCCGAGAAGCTGATAAGGTAAAGGTTATATCAGGCGACCGTCGTGCTTTTCTCCTTGATTAGAAGCGCGGCTTTATATTATATAAGTAGTATGCGCGCGTCTTTTCCGGAACGTTCCGAGAAGCTCGCTTAGAATTTTTAATTATCGTGTTTATTATTCAGGGAGGCTTTAATGGATTCACTCGTTATATTAGCATGAAGTGAATAACTATATCTTGCATCCTGACTTTGGCTGAGTTTCGGCTCGGTTTTATGCTGAAATGCATTATGCCGTGTGAATTTTTTAGTAACGAGAGAATTTTCTGTTTTCCGACAGTTTTCGGTTTGAAATATAATATTAAATCAACTACAATATTCATTAATGTAGTGCTGTTGAGCTTAAAAAAGTCATTCCATACAAGAATTAGGTCGATCAAAAATAAAATTTACAAAAATTGTAATTATTCCAGCGGTTTGGGCGGTGAAAAGAGTCGCTGGACGCAGTGCGCCGAGAACCTTCAACGTTCCTACGACTCACTCCCTGGCGACGTTCTCATCTCTTGCGGAATGATCGCCTACCTGGGTCCCTACACCAGTTCCTACCGCCTCGAGAGTCTCTCCAAGTGGACGTCCTACGTCGCCGGCCTCAACATCCCGTTATCTTCAGACTACAGCTTCGTCGGGGTCCTTGGCTCCGAGATAAAGATCAACTCCTGGAACATCTTTGGTTTGCCTAGAGACTCTTTCTCGACCGAGAACGCCATCATCATGGACAACACCAAGCGCTGGAGTCTGTTTATCGATCCACAGAGTCAGGCCAACAAGTGGATCCGAAGTATGGAGAAGCTCAACGAACTCGAGATCGTCAAACTCACAGACGCCAATTACATGGGAATCGTCGAGCAGTGCATTGAATTCGGTGAGAAGCTGGTGTTTGCTTGTATTTTAGTATAACTAAAACTTTATAATCGTGTTTCACAGGAAAGCCGGTGCTGATAGAAAACGTGGGCGAAGATCTGGACGCGCCGTTGGATCCTATACTGGCGAAGAACATCTACAAGGTAGCAGGGCTTTGGTATATAACGTTGGGCGAAAAGTCCGTGGAGTACAGTCTGCGCTTCCGGCTCTACATCACCACGAAGCTACGTAATCCTCACTACTTGCCGGAGGTGTTTAACAAGGTTACCCTGATAAATTTTGCCTTGACGATCGACGGTCTCGAGGATCAACTGTTGGGTATCGTCGTTGCGAAGGAGAGACCAGATCTACAGGAGAAACGCGAGTATTTGATCGTTCAAGGAGCTGCCAATAAAAAAGCGCTTAAGCAGGTTCGGTATTTTTAATTTAAAACGTTCTCTGATTTCGCGGAAAAAAGTATTCTATTATGATCTTTTGGTACAACGTGAAATAAAATTCCAATATAAAAATGATCCTTTGATTAAATTTACATTGAATTTTCATTACAATCGAATATAGCTTTCCAAGTAACGACGTTTCATGTTACCTGAAACTTGGAAAATTAAAAAAATCCATACGTCCATAGCTACCTAATATTTAAAAAAAGATATAATACACTAACAAACAATCGCATCAGGTAGAAGACGACATCCTTCGAACCCTGTCCGTCTCCGGTGCAAGTATCCTCGAGGACGAGGAAGGTATTGAAATATTGGACTCGTCGAAACTCCTCTCGAGCGACATAATGCGCAAGCAAGAGTCAGCCAAAGAAACCGAGTCGAAAATCGAGGCTTTCCGTCAGAGCTATCGTCCCATAGCGAAGCACAGCTCTTCACTTTACTACACAGTGACGGACCTGCCCAACATCGACCCCATGTATCAGTACTCGCTTGGTTGGTTCATCAATCTCTATGTGCTGTCGATTGAGGCTGCGAATAAGAGCAACGTACTCGAGCGCCGGCTTGGTTTTCTTCGCCAGACCTTCACTTACAATCTCTATCAGAACGTCTGTCGATCGCTATTCGAGAAGGATAAGGTGAGGCTTGGGTTATTTATTGGTGCACAAGGTGAAGGTTTTATCGGAGGGTTGACTCTTGCTTTTATCGGAGGAGATATATTAGGGAAGAGGGAAGTTGATGTGGGGAGGATTTAATCGTTATCTTTGGCGTTGTGAAATTTATAGAGATGTGGACAGATTTTCTGAGCACACGTGATGTTGATTTCCTTGGAGGAGAAGACAAAAAAAAAGCCGGTCTAAAACTGTTTTGTTTTACGGCTACTACTTTTTTCTCTACTTTTACGGCTACTACTTTTTTCTCTGTGTTATACATATTTATTAACGAAATTGTGATTTTAATTTCTAATTGTGTATAAATAGGGCGACGATTATTACCAATTGATAAATTAACAGTTATAATTAATAGAATATCGAAAGCACATTCATTTTTAAAAAATTCGATAATATAAAAGATGCAGTAACTTAAAATTGAAAAAAAACTCCAAAAATATCCCACGACAAACTACTTCCCGTCCTTCAAATATTCCATTCCTCTCGTTCTCTCTCCAGGTCCTCTACTCGTTCATTCTGTGCACGACGATTCAGCAAGCGAGTGGTGAGCTTTCACGGGACGAGATGAGCTTCTTCCTGTCTGGCGGTCTAGTCCTGCAGTCCTCCTCGGCTCCGAATCCGGCGCCTGACTGGCTCGCCGAAAAGTCCTGGGAGGAGATAAAGCGCTCGACTAATTTGCGCCCCTTTGCCAAACTCGCCCAGGACTTCGATGTGGTTAGATGGAAGGCCTTCTACGACGACGTTAATCCCGAGGAGGCCAGCTTGCCACAACCATGGGAGCGTGAGCTCACGGATTTTCAGAAGCTGATTGTTATGAGGATGATTAGGCCTGATAAAGTTATTCCCAAGGTAATTGCTTTTTTTTAATTGTAATTAAATCAAAATGTCACCAACACAGATATAAACAATCAATCAACGCAGACGTTTCCGCAATCACCATTCCAATATACAAGCCCTAATAATCAAGCAACATCCTCCTTGCCACTAATAACTGACAATAATCAACCGCTTTATTTCCGGCCAGGTCCTCCAGTACGTGCGGAAATCGATGGACGCCCGCTTCGTGACTCCACCGTCTTTCGACATCTCACGTTCCTACGCCGATTCCAACTGCCTCGTTCCTCTGATCTTCATCCTGTCACCGGGTTCTGATCCTATGGCAGCTCTGGCCAAATTTGCCGAACAGTCGGACTACTCGTCCCGATTTTTCTCGATATCTCTGGGTCAGGGTCAAGGTCCCATAGCACGAGGTCTTATTAGAAAAGCTCAGGAGGACGGTTGCTGGGTCTGCCTTCAGAATTGTCATCTGGCGGTTTCTTGGATGCCTGAGCTGGAGAAGATTTGCGAGGGTTTGGATTTGACCAATACGTCGATTAATTTCAGACTATGGCTCACGAGCTATCCGTCTGATAAGTTTCCTATTGCTGTTCTTCAGAATGGGGTCAAGGTTAGGAATCGCATTTTAACATTACAATTTATTTTCCCTGACAAATATTAAAATCGCTACTTTAGTCACGTAAAGAATCATGAAACTTGTTCGAGCAGAAACTATAGCGATCGATAATTATTGAAAAAGAAAAAAAAATGACAAATCACACATCTTAAGATGACAAACGAGCCACCGAGTGGACTTCGGCAGAACCTCATGAGATCGTACACTTCGGAGCCGGTCAAGGATCCAGACTTCTTCAGCGGCTGTCCCGGCAAGGAGCGAACTTTTACGAGGCTACTTTATGGACTTTGCTTCTTCCACGCCGTCGTTCAAGAAAGACGAAATTATGGGTCGCAAGGATGGAATATACAATACGGTTAATAGCAATGCTTTATTGCCGCAGCATAAAAAAGCCCTATACCCTACTATATACTACATTCTCAAGCGTAACGATATAAGGACACTGCATGTGCTTTATCGTCCTTGTTTTATTATTCCGTAGTCCGGATATATCATGGGGATACGATAGTATAGCCTTTCGAAAACAAAATCCTTCTACAACAACTCGAAATCGATTTCGAGTGCTATTACTTTCGCACTCAGTTGCAGCAAGCTGGAAAAAGCTTTCTCTTATTTTTTTCAGAATATCTATCTCACTTTGAGAAATACTCTAAACCGCAAGTCTATCTTACTTACTACGCGAGTAATCCTACTCAGTAGAAAATAAAAAAAAAGATCGTTTGACGTAACAAAAAACAACGTCTTCTTTCCGTCAGGCTTCAACGAGTCAGATTTCCAGATCTCAGCACAACAGCTGCAGATCTTCGTGAACGAGTACGAGGAAGTGCCGTTCAAGGCCATCCTTTACTTGACCGGCGAGTGTAATTACGGCGGTCGAGTGACCGACGACCGCGACCGTCGCTGCCTGAACACTATTCTACGCGACTTTTACAACGCCGAGGTTATTAGAAGCCAAGAGTACAGCTTCGCTGGAGAGGGACTCGAGTATACTCTACCGAAAAAGTAAGTGTGTGTGTGTGCGTAAGTTGACGAGCGAGGCTTATATCCCTTGAGGTTTTTGACCTGTGGTTCGGGGGTAATTTAGGGTTACAAGTTTTGGCTGTTAGAGAGGGTATACGTTTTATTGATGAAATTTTTAAAGGATGATTGGCGGAATTTTTAGGCAACTGTAAATTGGTTCGTATTTGTTTTTAAGCAATAACGAATAAAGTGTCATTATATAATTTAAATTGTTTGACAAAATATCAATAGTTTATAGTAAGAATAAATGAACCGACACAGAGTTTCTGTCCGATTGAAATGAAACGCGAAATCGAAGAAGCTTCCCCCGATAATTCACCGATTAAATCAGTCGTATAAAAAAAAGCTCTGAGCCTCTCGACCAAAAATCAATACCGCTCTCTCCCATCCCCTTCGCTCGAAAGCTTCAATCCATCAGTAAAAGCAAGCCTTCAAAATTAAAAACTCAGCCTCACAAAAAAGGCCAGCATCAATCGACGCTTCGAAATCTCCGGTGAAGCGAGATAACGAAAAATAAAAAAGCTCGCTTGCAGATGCGAGTACCGAGATTACATAAAGCAGATAGAATCGATCCCGGCGCAGCCGTCGCCCGAGGTGCTGGGCCTGAACGTGAACGCTGGCATCACGCGCGACCTCGACATCTCCAAGACCTTCTTCGATTCGCTGGCTCGTATGCAGGTATATATATATACTATATACGCGCTTGTCTTTGAGAGAGTGCAAATAGAAGTAGCGCGAACTTGTCAATGGCACGTGTATGTACTGGGAGAATTAATGATGAGTGCAAGAAGTCGACCCTCGGATTTCTTAGTATTTTTGCTTTTATGACGTGGCAGGTTTGTGTGATAAATGAAGCTTTATAATTTTAGTTAGAGTGATGTGTGTATAGTGCGCTTTAAGCTTTGGTTATTAGGGAAGATACATATACGTTTACAAATAATTCAGAGCTTTGGGTAGGCTTGAAGTTTGTTAGATTGAGCTGAGTTTAATTAGGACAGTACTGGGTTTACGTTACATACATACGTTATACATTTCCTGTGACACGTTAGTTTAAGTTATTTGCTTACGTGCAGATCTATTATCTTATTAAGAAACTTTTGGGATATTGAATTTTATTTTTAATGAAGGTCTACCTATGAAATTCTCTTATTTTATCATGTAATATTTTATAAATTTTTACATAAAAATCAGGGCGGTGCAAACATAGGCGACGCCAGTCGTCAGGACGAGCTTCTTCTAGCTATGAAGCGTGATATCTACGATCGTCTTCCGGAGCCGTTCGATATCGAGGAAGCTCAAAAGTTGCATCCAGCTTCCTACGCCGAATCCATGAACACAGTGCTCATACAGGAGATGGAGCGCTACAACGTACTGCTCAGGGAGATGAGAGTATCGATGACGATGCTGGAGAGAGCTGTCAAGGGTCTGATCGTAATGACACCTGATCTTGAGGTGAGAGTTGAGATGAGGGGTAAACGATCTTTTTTTTAATTGTTGAGTGCAGTATTGTGTAAGGGACATTTGTTGCTGTTGTCGATTGAAAAATTAAAGTTAACCATTTGGTTTCAGTTACTAATTTTTCGAAAGAAACATATTTTCGTAGAAATTTTGAAAATAAACTGTACACTCACGAACTATGTAATTTTCAAAAAAGCTCTCTTTCTAACGATAATTGTTTTGATCTGCTAATACGTCTGCAATCAAGTCTGATTTTGTAGCTTTGAAGTTGCGTAATTAGTTCATCGAAACGGGAGCTTCGAATCGGAAATTTTTCTCTTTCGCTTCATCGAAACAGTTTCCGCGAGCTGTATCTTTTTTTCAATAAAAGCGGAAATGTAAAGTATTTGCACAACTTTTAATTGGCTTCGTTTCGAAGCTCGTACGAATTAATTCTTCAGACTGTTTAAAAAATACCAACCTATATGAGTACATGGAAATAATGAAAGAATGACCCAGTTGAACAAACTTTTAAATATTTGGTGAGAGGCTAAATTTATAACTCCATCCAATCTCTGATTATTCGGTATAATAACGACATATTTCGTAAAATTTAGTACTAATTAACATTCATAAAAATTAAGTTTAAAATGATACCAAAGCATTATTTTAACTCAAATTTCGTAGACTCTATCCGCTCACATGCTCAGCGGTAAGATTCCACCTTCGTGGCGTCGGGCGAGTGCATATCCGAGTCTCAAACCGTTGGCCAGTTTCGTCAATGACTTCCTCGAGAGGCTTGCCTTTTTCCGCGACTGGCTGAACAACGGAAAACCTTCGACTTTCTGGATCTCCGGATTTTCCTTTGTCCACGCGTTCCTTACAGGTGCTGCGCAGAATTATGCGAGGAAGTACAAGATATCTATTGACTTGATCGACTTTGACTTTGAGGTGGGTAGTTTCGTTATTAAAAAGCAAATTATTTGTATTAGATTTTAAATTTGAAGCTCAACGATATCGCTTTTTAAATTTCATTATTCAATGTTGCGGAATATCTACTGGAACGAAGCAAGCTTCATGCTTATTTCCGTACACTGGGTCATATTTTTCTTCGTCTCTGCGTTTTCTTTTTCGAAACTTTTTCTTTGCCATAGGGGTTCTTTTCCTTTTCAGCAATAAGCTCTTTGCATTTGAAATTTATATAGATATTTTTTGTAGCTAAATATAGAAACTTTTTTATTCATTCTAATATAACGAAACAATATAAAATACTAACTGAAAATTTAAATCTTTTCATTTCAACACGTACATACTATTCCGAAAGAAGAAAACTAGGTCACACACACCCTCCATACCTCAAGCGTTTTAAACTCCACACCATCGATAATCGAAATCCTTCCTTTACACGACCAGGTCCTCCCGGTTCACGACACGAATTCACCTCCAGAGGACGGAGTGTACGTGCGCGGCATGTACCTGAGCGGTGCTCGTTGGGACTCGGCCAGCCGCCGTCTTGCCGAAGCTCGACCAAAGCTCCTTCACGAACCGGTACCGTTGGTTTGGCTTAAGCCACGACCTCGAGCTGAGATAGAACCACGAGGTCGATATCTCTGTCCACTCTACATCACTTCCGAGCGTTTTGGTACCCTCAAGACCACCGGACATTCCACCAACTACGTCATCTCGGTGATGCTCGATACCGACAGACCTGTTAGTCACTGGATCAAAAGAGGTGTTGCCCTCCTCTGTCAGCTAGACGATTGAGAATTTTTAAACGATGATAACTACTTTTTTTCATTTTTATCATAACAAAATTTTACTCGCAATGATGTGTAGATGATAAGAGTCTTACTTTGTAGGATAATAAAGGCCTATATCTCAAAAATTTTAACTGCCTGTAATAGTGGAGATGTGTATGAAAATTGAAGAAAGCTTTTAGCGTATGTCGTATTTTTTGTTTTGTACACGGCAGTTTGAAAGTAACTTTGAATTATGAGTGATAGGATTTTCTTTTTTCAAGAATGTCCTATTTGCTATATTTGCTTGGAATTGCGGATGGTATAATTTTTAACTTTTCTAATATGCAAAATTGATAAGTACGTAACGCTATATTACCGGCTAGGAAATTATATTCAATTATTATTATCTTATATTTATAACTACAATAAATTTTAAATGATAAAAATTGATATACGACATATTTGAATTCGCGATGCGGATATAGGATGCTTTATTACGGAAAACTCATAACCGTTAAAACGTATAAAACGAGTCACAATTTCACGCAACGCCACTCGATATGATGTTTAAACTATAAACATACTCAAAATTTATAACCCCCGCCTCGTCGAAATTACGCGGGGAACAAGTTGAAGCGTCGACGTCTATTTATAAAGCTTTACGAGCTTTCATATTACCACCGTTATAGCAGCTTTATTTCCATATATCCATAGACATATCGCGGCTACTCTAAATAAGAAACAACGAACTGGCAGCCGCGACAAACTAATTGATATTGGAAGGCCGCAGACGTATTTACTTTATTAGGCAAGAGAGATTCACCGACGTATAGGCTCCTCCTTTTTTTCCTGCGAATCTCTCCTGGAACTTTTCCAAAACGAGTATTATGCTTAAAATTGCCAATTCCCAAGACGTATCCGCCAGAAAGGATTACACTTTTGGCACAGTTTGCGATACACGTATTATGCAGGCATTTTATTGGGTCCCTGAACTTGTACCTGAGAATGTATAGACGCACATTTGTTTGTCATCCCGATGAGAATTTGTCGCTATTTTGTATAACTTTGAACGAATATCTATAGTGATGTAGACGTATATCAGAGGACAGAAGTATATAGTCCTTATGAATAAAAGAGGCTTGTTTATACAGCCGTAAACATGTACGGTAATTATTTATTATTTTTCCGGTGGCCTTCGATTTATTTTCAATTGTCGCGTGTTTAGAAGCATCGTAGAGAGTGTGTAAAAATAAAAAGAGAGCGAAACTTTTGCTGCTATAAGTAAGGTTGCCGCTTTTTATAATTAGAAAGGAATATTTATAAAAGTCGTCCTTAGCCTTCGAAAGTATGTTGTCAACGTGATTTTTGCAGGGATTGACGGATTTGTTTTTTTTTTTTTTTTTTTTCGGTAATCCGAAGACAATTTTCTGCTGCGCGAATGTCGAAGATTCAGTTTTCGCCGAGTTCCGAGAAATAAGCGAAGATTGAGCTATAATGGAATTTCTCCCCTGCTTACGATTCATTTTTTTTCAGGTTTGAATAATTCAGTTGCTGTTTCGTTGAGAATTCCCTGTGACGAGGTTGTTATTGAATGAAATCCGTACTTTGATTCTGGTATTTTAGCAGTTGCTTGTTTTGATCAAAGTAATAATCGATAGAACACAGTGGTATATACCTGCATTTCGTAATGCATATATATATATATATATGTATATCACACATTCTCGCTTTGTGAAATTACTCTCGAACATTACAGTTATGCACAGCGTGATACGACTGTATTTCAAACATTAGAAACTATTCCCTTTGGATATAAATCCAAAATCGTCACTGTTAGTATAACGAAAAACAAAAGCAATTTTAAAGATCAAATACCACCGATCATTAGTTCCTCAATACTATACCCCAAAGAAAAACAAAAAGCATTCGGTAAACACGCAAAATTAGCAAACTCAGCAACACGCAGGCATTTCCGCAATTAGCTTTTCATCCCTATAAAACTTGTATCACAAGACTCGCCCTGTCAGCGTCCCTCAAACATACACCCCGTAACACATACACTATACTCCTCATTACGCTAATTAACCGAAGCGAAAAAAGCCCGTATGTATATATAGCTGGGGTACCAGAATCGCTGTTTTCGGCCCTGAGGATGCGCGCCACTGGACGCGCGCAGGCGCATTAATTATTATGGCGCTTTCACCACTGCGCCGGCGATCAGTGTTTGCCGAGGGTGTGTATGTGTGTGTGTAGTGCGCTATATATATGCTACTGCGAGGGTAAATAATGGAGTGGCTTTTGAAATGAGAGAGAGGAGATGCTGGTATAGTATAGGCGAGCTTTGGCTGATTTGAAGTTTGCCGGGGATATGGTTGGTTATTCAAGGATATGTTGTCGGAGATTAAGTGCTTTTGGATTTTGAGGACTGGTTAGTGGAGGAAGGAGATTTCTTTCCTAACAAAAATTGATAGTACTCTTTTTAGTGCTGAGAATGAATTCAATTGTTTCACTTTTACGAATTTTTATATTTATACACGTAATATATAAAATTGGTAAATCTCGTTTAAGATTTAAATCTGCAGATGTCTTATAATATCAAAGTTTGATATATACCTTACAAAATTCATTATCAAAGTATATAAATTCTACGAAACAGATTTTAAAGGAAACTAAATTAAAAGGACGAGAAATTTCATTTATATGCGCGATAGATCTGGTTCCAAAATATCAAAATCCTGTAAAACCTTCTATATTGCTTCAAAATACACCAACACCCTTTGGAATGTAAATTGCTCTGAAACATAAATCGCTCCAAAGTGAAAACTGCTCCAAAATGTCAACAACTCCGAAATGAAACACGACAGAAAATGAAAAACTGCTTCGAAACGAAAAAAAAGAGCTGCAACAATTTTAATTTTCAAACCGCCGCGCTATAAAACGATAACGCTCGATCTCACCAAAAAATAAAGAGTGACGGAAAATAAAACTACTCCAAAACAAAAAAAGCAACAATGTTACTTCCTAAACCAGCAACAAATAAATCACTCAAAAAAATACACCGAATATAAAAAAAAAATGTTATCTTTTACCTTATATACACACACCATCGTAAAAGCAGCATAACACCGGGGGCTCCCTCTCCCAGCAGCTCGCGACATCAGCCCAGTACTCGTTTGAGCTCCACTGGAGTCAGTCGTTCTCTCTCTCTCTTTCTCGCGCTCCGGTATACAATACACAGCAGATGAGAGAAAGAGGGGGATCGAGTAAGCGAGAGCGAGCTATCGAGTCGCTGCTGTGCCTCTCGCCGGATCTCCCGTTCGTTCTCCTCCATACAGTAGTAGTCTGTGTGCAGTGCCGCTGCTCGTGCGCGTCTCCTCTTCGTTGACTCCCCGGCGACGACGCACCGACGCCCACGTCTCTCTCTCTCTGATACAAAAAAAAATACGTGTAATCCCTCGTGAAAAGTGTGTATATAATCGGAGTCATCAGGATATAGAAAATACGAGAAAAAAACGACGACGACCCCACCCGAAGTTCCTGCTGCAGTGTAGAGTTCTTCTGTCGAAGCTGCGGAAGTAGTAGCGGTGCTTCGGTATATAAAGTAAGTCACACATACATACGATGAGTTCCCGGTTTCTTCATGTCGCGGCGCGAGGAATCGTATCGTGAAAAGTGTGTTTAGTATGTGAAATAATAAAAAGTCTTTCTCAACGGCAGCAGCCGCGTGTGGATGAGGTATACACTTGTATATTAGAGTCAGTATTCGCGTTCCTCTCGACGAGGAGAGAACCTGATCAATGAACTCTGGCGGCGGCGCTGCGCGCACACACAACGCCGCTCTCACATATACACGTATTCTCGCGTTCTCTCTCTCTTTCTCGGGGAGTAGTCGCCGGAACGAGATTCACTGTTGTTTTTTTTTCTCTTTTTACTCGAGTGCATGTGTGTGTGTCTACCGATGTCCGGATAGTGTGAAGCTTCATATATGAGAGAATAAGACGGTATTCGATAGCTATAGTGTGTTTTACACCGGGGGTGTGTCGGCAATCGATATAAGTATATACATAATACGACAGCGTCTTCGGCGTGGAATTAAAAAAAAAAAAAAAAAAATTTACGAGTGTCTCGAGTTTTGCGATCGACGGTCATCGAAAGGAGTCAGTCGAAATATCGAGCGGAGGGCTGTATTATAGGTAATATACACTGCGGCGAAAGGGTGGAGCGACGTGTTATTTTGATCGCGAGGCGGCCGACGTCGTTGAAGGGTTTCGGAGTTTACCTTTCGCGACGATGACTACTATTTCCAGCCAACGTGTGTGTGAGTGTTTGTACTTACTTCTGTTTGAAAACAGTCGATTGTCGTCGAGTGAAATCGAGCTGAAAAGCGTGTATGTAGGATAGAAAATTACTTTCCTTAATTATATATGCGTCGAAGAAGTATTATAAGTGTTAACGCTCGCTGCGTGTTTATATTTGCGGAGGCGCGTGATTTTATTTGGAGCAATGGGCTTGTTCTCGTGTTCGAAACTTTATTTATAAATGAGTCGGGTAAATATTTTGAGGAGTATCAAAATATACTGTGCAGATGCGACGAGCGACAGTCAATCGCGGTCAGTCACACTTAAGTGTAAACAGACGAAATTATGTATCTATATACACAAGAGTATATCAAAGTTTCTCTCTTTTTTTTTATCTCCGATGCGAAACGCACCAATAGACACGAAAAAGCATTTCGAACTTTTCTATCCATATAGGTGCGCGAAATAAAAGAAACTCGGCGTGGAAGCGCGAATTATATCGTTCTATCTTGTTTCAAAAAGTTCGAAATTTAAAGCGACGTCGAGCAGAAGTTTTCAAACTCTTCTCTGGGCGCGAAAAAATCGATGAGTAAAAGCCTGTCAAAAGGACTGCTTATATAGTAAACTACTGCATCTTGTGGCTGAGCGATTTGTTTTTAATTGAATCCGAGCTTTCGGAAACAATGACGTGTGTGTTTTGAAGCGTCGGAGAGTTAATGCAGTCGTGCAATTTTGAAACTGTAGTATACATACGTATAGAAGGGCTAGAGGTCAATTAGCTGCATTTTCGAGGACGGTTCGTAATCTAAGTTGCCGGAAGCTTTCGGAATTTCTAATATATAGGTATACTCGTAGTTTTCACTCGAAATTAGCGCTTATAATTGACTCGCAATTACATGTACGAACTATTGGAAAAATGTAGTTGTTCATTTGATGACTCGATAACAGTAGCTACGACGACAAAAATACATAGCGATAACTCGATCCGGATACGTCAAAAGAGCCAATTGACGTTCGGCAGAAACACGATAACGTCCTCCCAATTGTATACCTGTGACAGTATATACGACAATTGTAATCTTGTTAGTTGTCGCAAATTGTCGTATAAGGATGAGTTGTAACTGTGCACCGGCGAGCAACAATTTCACTGTAAATATGCTCTCTCTCGGCGATAAATTTCAGTCTCGAGCGGTTAAATAAATCCATTATTCAGGCGACTTTTCGCCCCGTCGAGTTTCGGAATCTGCATGATGTGGGCAAAAATTCACTTGTTGATGCTTTTGAATAATCCGGCGGCGGCAAGCGGAATAGCTTCTTTTCCTACATTTTATTCGCGAATATTTTCAGAAGACCGAAAGCTTTCACAAGCGCAATACTATACTGTTATGGAAAAAAAAGCAAACGAAATTTTCCACTTCGCCATCGTGCAATGGAATCGATATTCCATTGCTCTCAGTTTTGGACTGAAAAAAAGCTGTAAACAACGCAAAAAAAACAGTCCGGCTCCCTATCTAAATTACAAAAACCTTTATTTTCATAAATCAGCATTGCAATCTCCTAAAAAAAAAAGACTCTACGCACACGTCCCTTCTAATCGCATTCGCTCTCGCGCACACACATACAGGGGGTATTATATCTGTTTGCCTCGAGATTTCGGCCGACGGGAAAGAACTTCCGCGTGCGCTCGCCGAAATTGATTCGTTTTCGGGGGGGAGAAAAATATATAGGGTGTACTCTGAATTTTTCCTCCTCCGCGAATCGACGTGTGAGGAGGGAGGGTATGTAAAAAGTGTGTCACATATATGGAGGTGCGGTCTCGCGGTGCTATTTTTAAGCTTTTGTTCTATACGCCGTGAATATTTAGCATTTATCGATTAAAATTGGTGGTATATGTTATATAACAGTGTGCGATCGAAGGGTTTTCTTATACAAACTTCTGATACTGGAGGGATTATAATATCTAAAGACGACATCAGAGTGTATAACGGCGGTGTAAGTTTTTACGACATGTATATAGTCCTAGTCTATTCTCCGCATAAAATTAACATTGAATTACCTGACGTATACATGCTGCAGGTACGAGAGGGTAATTATCCGTGTATATACAGTCTCGTGTTGTAACTTGTTTTACCGAGGAGTTCGAGCATTTCTCGCGAATAAAAAGGGAATCACAATAGTTTGTTATGATTTATTAACGAATCTTGCTTGTAACAGGCTTCGTCTCGTTGAATTTTAAATAAAGTTATTCCGTATATAATGCGAGCC
This sequence comes from Cecidostiba fungosa, assembly GCA_900474305.1. Classification (NCBI taxonomy): domain Eukaryota; kingdom Metazoa; phylum Arthropoda; class Insecta; order Hymenoptera; family Pteromalidae; genus Cecidostiba; species Cecidostiba fungosa. The sequence continues at coordinate 61,154 of UCOJ01000407.1, forward strand.
GCGTGCGCAATTACGTGGAAAAATATAATTATATCAAAGCGACACCGTCGTATATATATAATAGTATCGAAACGATAAAACACCAGAGAGTCACAATCAATACTTTCTAATTGAACGAGTACATATCGACACACATTTTTCCAATAAAAGACACGAAGAAAAAGAAAACAGAATCTATAGGTATACATATATCGACGTAAAATATATACTCGTGCGAAAAAACGTGGAAACAAAATCTCCCGCTTATAGTCACATGCATAAAGCGCGACGACGACGTCTACAGGCTCTTATTGCATTTCCTATCGCTGCGGAGGTCAGTTATCGGCTTGGCAGTATATAGTAACTATACGAGATAAAATTGAACTCGCGTCAATCCCATCACGAGTATAGTCTTTGCTCTGACGAAAATTCCATACGATTCGATCGTTTGGGGGGGATTATTAACACATCAGCGACGCGGGGAGAGAAAGAGAGAGTTCAGTTTCCGATTATAGGGAGAGAGACTGGTTGGAGGTGATAGCGAATTGGAGCTTGGCTTTTTGTTTTCGTTCGAGAGAGTTTGGTTAATCCCTTTTTGTGAAATTAAATTTGCGAGCGTATTTTTCTTTTCAATTTTATTTCCTCCTACAAAATTTTGTAATACCAGAACTTTTCGACGGATGCATATGGTATAAGTCGAGTTTCGAAAGGGTTGAATAAAGTATATACCACTTAAATAAAGTAGTTTCGAGAAATCGCTACGTTTTCCTTAAATAATCAAGCTTAAAACAAGAGAGAGAGAGAGAGTATGGGAAATAAAGCATCAGCACCTCTTTGAATTAAAAGCGGAAAATCGACGTTGCACTTATCCAGCCGGGACATAGCGCGGCCGTATTCAGCGATTCGAAAAATCCGGAGAATCCGTAAAATTCGCTCTCATCGAACGCTGCAGCTCTTTCTTTCTTTCTCTATCCATCCGCGTTTCCGCCTTGATTACGGTAGAGCGTAGAAAAAAGCGAAGAAAGACAGTGCGAGAGAGAAAGAGAACTGCGAGACAGATAGAGCGCGCATAGAAATCCAGAAAATGAGGAAACTAGAAAAACGGCGAAAAAGCATATAGCCCGGACACACATACACACACTATGAGTATATATACCTACTGTGTTGGCTGGGCGCTCGAGAGTCCAATTAAGAATGGCGAGCGCGTATAAGACCTCGGCGACGCGTATAATCTCTAGCTCTCTTTTTTCTCGAGTGTCTTTCTTTCTCTCTGTGTGTGTGTGTGTATGTAGCTGCGAAAATGTGGAGAAGACGAGAGGCGAATTTATACACGTGATGCGCAATGCGATAGTCTCCGAAGCTGCAGTTGTCGTCTGGAGGTGGAGAAACAGAGAGAAAGCGAGTGAGAAAAAGTGCTGGCGATGCATTTCGCATGGGGAATGCGATTCTGGACTGGACGACGGATTACGTAATGGTCGGGGATTCTCCGCGACGTAGATTGAGTGCTTCGTGTGGACGTTTTTTTTTTTTTTTTTTTTTTTGGGCGAATGAACGTGGTTTTCTTTTGTAAGTGTAGTAAAAATATGACATGGAAACATACTGTTTGATGGGTAATTTAGTATAAAATAGAGATTTGAAGCTTGCAGGGAACTGCTTATACTAGTTTGTTGTTATGCACATAATCATGTGTGGGTAAATTTCAGTTAGACGTGAAATTTACGCGTACACGCAAGCTTATGAAGTTTGTATATTACATGGATAATTCGTCCAGAAACACGAAATATTTCCGGTGAAATTCAAAGTTATCTTTAGACGCGTATACACATGTTTGTTCTTCTGCAAAAAAGCGAACAAATCCGTCAAAATCTGAAATCCATCAGTCATTGTCGGAAGGTATAGTAACGTCCAATAAAAACAGTTGAAAAATAGAAACACCACTGCAAAGAATATATCCAAGAACACTGCGGGTCAAAAGGTTAATCAATTCTCACTTTTAGACGCAGAGTATACATTGCCTTGATTACTTATAATTAAGGTTACGTCTCAAAGGAGCGATTCAACAGCTCATATCCCACTGATGTTTTAGTAAACTGCAGCATCGCGAAGCCAAGCAAGACAAATATTCAACTCATCCGTTAAATTGAATAAACTTCTGAACGACTCGCTCTCAAACACGACCGGATTTTTCAATCCGTCGACATTTTTCCACCGAAAAAAAAGAAACGGCCGACAGTTATATGAATGAAAAAAACGTCACCACTCACTGTGTGTATATATACACATTTATCGGAAGACATCAGTCGGTTTTGACGTGAAACTTCATTCGAGGTTTAGGAATCCGGATGACGACTATGCGATAAGATAAGTGAAAGCCGCGTAGATAGATGGTGTGTATTTACACGCTTTTCACCGCGCCGGGATTTCTCCTATAGGGCCGATGGAAATATTTCAAAAACCGGGTCACGAGAACTTTCGGCATATATTCTAATTGGCCGAGTTTCGCTTCATTAAGCCAACAACAAGTTCGTATATTTCCAAAACCATTATAACGCGCTCATTATTATACACACTCTGTATATAAAAACACAGAGAATAACCGTAGCCATAGAATAAAGGAAACGAGAAAAAACGATGTTTGTAAGGATGTCTCTCTCTATCCCCTGGATATACCCGGTGAGAAAGTTCGCTTTGCTTAGGGCTCGCAAAAGGGATTCTCTCGCGTGTTTGTGTATATATATACGACTGCGGCTGAGTCTGATCTGACTGCGTTAGAGTAACGAAGTCGAAGCTGAAAGTTTCCTTCAGGCGTATAGAGTGAATTTATCGCTTGGGTAGAGGAAAAATAAGCTTGCAGGGATGTCTGTTATATGAGAGGGTGTAAAAAAAACTTTACTTTTTTTTCGAGGCTGCATCAGCGCATATGGCGTGTCAGTTTTATTAGAAAAATGCATTAGGAATTTTATATTACGTTCGCGCGCGCGCGTGTGTCATTGAATTTTTGACTTTTCTATTATAGATTTTAGCTAATATAGCAAGCACTTTAATTAACAACGCAAATTAAGACTGATCTAAATGAACTGGAGCATCGTAATTTGCAAAGTCTCTCTTGACAAGTTTAACGTTTCCTCAATTATACCTGTATAAACGTTTGAATCACGTCTAAATTCGTGTCTCGCAGTCATGCTTCAACTCTTTTACATCCGGGAAAATGTCATTCAAAGAACGACATTTCTCTGCAATAAAGACACTCAAAATTCACGACATGTCTTCTATAATTAACCATCTAACTTACCTACATACTCAAAAGCTTCGACGATTATTTTCTCAAGACACACCCGGTAGATGAGAGCAACTATATATACATAGTCACACACATGCACACCTCTCGGCATTGCGAAAAAGCTCGTGTGCTCGTCTCGCGTGGGCGTGTATAAATGCGCTCGTGCGTGTCCGGTCTCTCTCTCTGCGCCTCTCATATGATTCGCAGCTCTTTACCTACCTACCTCTGCAGCAGCGGCAGCAGCGCTGAAAATGGAAAAGTCGCCGACGACTCCGTGAGCTCACTGAGGTCTTGAGTGATATAGTGTATTTTGTTTTTCTTTCGTCTTTAATAATTTTATATACGTTGAATTTATTTTTTCAACGAAAGCAATTTAGATACTAAATTTTATCTTCCACGTAATATAATATGATCATTGAAAATTAGAGAAATTAAATAATTCAATCAGCCGACTGCAGCCCGTGAAAAATTCAATCGGGGAAAGCTCGGCCTTTACCGCCGAAAAATTCGTATATCGCAGACTAGTGCTCGCCGCATCACATCCCCAGACGTCGCGACGTCGCTGAAAAATTCACAGACGGAGCGGCGAGAGAGCAGTGCAGTAGCCGGCAGCGCATCGATTTTTTCGCGCTGCCGCCCCCGCCCTATACAGCGCCGCTCCTTTGCGCGCGTAACATACCTTCTACCAGAGGAAAATCGATCCGAGAGTGTTGGGTATATATATACTGATTTTGCTGCTAAAGCTGATTCTCTTCAATTAGCTTGAAATGCGGTGAGGGTGGTTTAATTGAGTTAAAGGGTTGCGGATGTGTTTGCGGTTCTGGTGCGGTTTTTTTTTGTTTCCTCATTGGGTATAGTTGTTTTTTTAGGGCTGATTTATGAATCCGATATGATAAATTAAACGCACCTATATGTTCGCGCGTGATGTTTGCTATTATGCGAATGATTCGATTATTCAAGAGAATTTTTTAATGCAGTCGAAAAATAAAGCAATAAACCATCACTCGCAATATATATATTATTACTTCCTAATGAAGGTAAGCTTAATCTGAGCGATAAGCATTTTCGGTTACGTAACGTCTACAGTATCTATATACCTTTTTTCCGTCGAAAGAATGCCACAACAATGGATCGCAGCTATATATGTATATAATAGATAGAGGTGCATTATTGAAGAGTTTGATTATTTACGTCATCGCGCGCGCGGTGTGTGTGTGTAAAAAAAAGTCTTACGATAGCATAAAAAATTCAAGTTATCCCGGCGCGGAAAACGTGTTTAACTCTGCGAGAATATATATATGCTTTAACTGCACACTTATTCTTTGAACAAGCAACGGCGCGAATGTGTGTCAGGCTATCATTGCTGTGGCTGTATCTCGTGCGCGCGGATGATAAGTGTCGTTTCATAACGTTATTCAACGTGCGTTGGGTTTGTCAATAAATTTATACACAAAAACAAACGACTGATGATGCGCACCACCACAAAAATTGTATACAAGTCTTTATAAGTATTGTACCTAAACGATTTTTTTATTTTTTTGCAGATGGCAACGTAACGAAGGGGGAAAAAGGAAAAGAGCGAGAGAGAGAGGGGGCAAGGCATGAAATGATGATGTCCGGGCTCGAGCAGCAAGGGGCAAGATGAGCAGCGACCACGAGGGCAGGTACGGCATGAGCGGTGGTATCGGGGGCAAAATGCCACACAGCCACTCGACGCCGGCGGGCGTGGACGGAGGGGGTAGTCGCACACCCCCGACGACGCCGCGTAAAGCCGGCAAAATGCTCGCCTTTCGCGTCCAGATGCTCGACGATTCCATCACCATGTTTCAAGTGCAGGTGAGTTTATCGATCTTGATTTTTTTTTTAATTTAATCCTTTTTTCTTAAAGGGGGTTTTTGGATTGTATAATTCAAGGTGTGGCGTCACTGGTGTTGATAAAGTTTGAAATTAATTATCTGAGCTTAATTTGATGATGAAAAGGGGAAGCAAACATGGAATGTCTTGTTGATTTATTTCACCAACGAAAACCATTAGTAAAATGATATATTTTTCCCATACAAATCCATTACTTTTCTGTTGAAATTGAAAGAGAAGCGAAGGTTCACCGTATTATTTTACAAAAAAGGTATATATAGAGTAACTTTACAAAATTCAGAAACAAAGTGAAAAGAAAGATGACTGAATTGAAATGTAAATGAATTTTTGAACACTATAGCTATAATAAACAGATATATCTATATAGCGCAATCGTAAAGTTGTTTCGTTTTCATTTTCAGCGAGTGCCATCGCGCGATACTTCTAACGGTTTTCATCGCTTTTCCAATGTTATCTCGAGTTTTCCAATTTAATTTGGAAATGTAATGCTATATCTGACGAATCAATTTATCGACAGTCTCATTGACAATATTGAAATACCCGAGATATTTATGGCAGAGTGCTTTCAGAGAATTTCGAATTTTAGTTTCCATTATATCCAACGTATTCTCTCTCTGGCGTTACAATAAACGATTCATTTATTCTTCCTCTTCTGTGATTTGCCGAATTTGCGCAAATGACTCTTTAAAAACACGAGATAATTATGTATAACTTTTAAAGATTATTTTCTTACTGTTCGCTTTCGCAATCAACTCGTTGTCAAAAAAGAATATAACACCATGAATTTTCAAACCTCAATCTGCCCCTGTTATTACACTACCACAAACACAAAAAAAAGAGAATCCACACGCCAATGCTCTGACATTCAAAGGCAATCAGAAAAAAGCCCATTACACGTCCTTTCGTATAATACCTCGCACGTCCCGACACAGACATGGAAATGCGTTTTCGTCAATTCGTATATATATACGTTCACTGCATCCCTTTCTCCTCGAGCAAAACAAAACCAGTCCCGGATTAATTTTTAAATTGCACACTACGCTCGAAATTCACGAGGCAGTGAGTCTCGAAGAGCGAGTCAAGGCCGCAATTCACAGCGAATTGGATATTGTCTTCTTTGAACACACGAGGGGCAGCAAATCTACTCTTTTTTTCACTGATGCAGATTATTGGCTGAATTGATAGGACGTCGCTTTTATCGGTCTAGTCGTGAGAATTAAGTTCGTTACGTTCGTGAACACTAGAGTCGCGCAGCTGGGATGTCAATTTCGCTTCGCGCGGATAAGAGATAATCCGATGCAGCGCGAGTAAACTTGAACTTTCGGTGAAGGTGTCTCTTTATCTTGTAAATCGGGTTACGAAAGAGAGGAGACAACACTTTTTCGAAGACGCGTCGTGTCGGCTTACCGAAATAGAATTCCAAGTGCACAGGTTGCGGTATTTGTAATCGATGCGATCTATACATCGATTTATATTTTAGATATAACGATATAGATGCAGGTAGTTTCGGTTTTAGCAGCCCGAGGCCGAGTTTTTCTAGGCCGTTGCTGTACGAAGAAAATGTAGGTATTTACTTTTCGTATCTGTCGCATTTGTAAAACGATCAAGCTTATATATCTATATCATATTTTTTAACGATAAGGAAACAAAAAGTTAACAATACAGACAATAACAGGACACAGTAAATTAAACGTATACGAAAATTACGAGTGTAAACAACAATTATGGGCCTCGTCGCTTATATCCACGTCGTAATGAATAAACCGCATAGGGAATTGATTTATGCTCAATTTGCCATGTGGGAGCGCTGCCGCAAACATCAGGCTCCGACTATGTATATGTATACTTGGTTGTATCCCATTTTAGCGTATGACGAGATAACGTTTCATCTTCGCTCGCTTCCTGTGGACAAGATAGAGATGGATTCGCGAAAAGGCTCCGCATTTTTAGGAGGTGGCGTGACGTCCCCTTTTTTTTATCGGATATTTTAATATCTGCTGATGTAAATAAATAGGCTTATGTGGCTCTAATCGGCTGCTTCCGCTATATACGTCTATACATATAGGATTACTTGAGAGAATAGCTCAAACATAATAACATTTTTATATATTGATGAGGAAGATAAAAAAAGATATTCGTAACTGAAATTTAATTGTATATTTCCTAGTATTTTATAAGTTTAAACATAAACAAGTTCGCATCGATTCGCGTCGAATAATGAATACAAAACCGCGAACGTATATAATATATAGGGAATTGATTTACGTCCAATTTGCTGTGTGGGCACTTGGATGCAAGAGCGCGCGCGCCACTCTATGCGTCACTCGCTATGCACATGCATCTACAGGGTGGTCCAAACAGTTCCGTTTGAATATACAACTATAAAAACTACTTATGCAACATATTTTTATCTCCTAATCAGCACTGCTATTTTATTTCCACATCTATATTATTACATAACCAGTTATGGAACTTACCGATAGTTATGAATTAATAAAAAAAAATTGCCGATTTCAATCCGAGAATTATAAAATAACCGTCGGAGCACACTCACCGTCACCCAACCCCTTTATAAATCTCAGCCTCCGAGAGTTGGTCCAAATTGGATCGATTTAAAAATTGAGGAAGTCCTCCGGCGCAATCGCAGCAATTTTTTCTCTCTCTCTGAATGCTGACATATCCCATATACGCGATACTTTCCTCACACACACACACATGCATACATACATAGATATATACACCTCGACGTTCATCGGGGTCAAGGGGCGTGGGCCGACGAGACTCTGCAGCAGCTCTTTCTCTGTCGCGCGCATAGCATAAAAGTCTTTTCACATCGAACGGCTTAACGTCGGGAACTTTGTGTCTTTGCTGCCGGAAAAGTCGTCGCTCGCTTTTTTTTTCGGTGCACCAAGCTACTCTCCGCGGCTCTTTTGTGCGGCGTCGATTATACTTTTCGCCGCTGATGTTACCTTCTTTATTCTTGTTGTTCTTTCGCCGGAGCTTTCACAGCCGATTAAGATCGCTCGAGAGAGCGTATATGCGCAAACATTTTTTTTTTGTTTTTTTGAATTTCCCGCGCTTTTCGTGCGATGCTTTTTCTAATGTATATATACACATAATATATAGGTATATGTGTGTGTGCGGGTGCAGGAATTACGTGCTTTGATGATGAATTATGCATGAGGTTTTGAGTTGTTTGTTTCGAGCGAGCTGTAATTATTGGGTGACGGCTCCGCAGTCGTTGTTGCCGCGCGCGCGCGCGAATCACGTGAGCTCTAGTGTATTTCAGAGAGAAACGTGACGTCGCGGTCTAATAATCGCGCCGCAACAATTACTATACACGTTGATTCATTTGTGTTTTCGATATACTTTGCCCGCCTCGAGCTGACAGTATATAATAACAATGCATACATTTTTTTGTCTTTATCTTTTCGAAACTATATATACATGCAATAAACTTTCAAAGTTCCACCTTCCAACAAAATTCAATTATAATACACAGACGCACTGCATCACCTTGATAATACCGGCTGGTTCGCGGAAACACGTGTGTATAGGATATACGTATTTCTCATATCCCTCTGATGGTATAAACAGAAACTCCATACCGTATAGTATATAGAGCCGACCACAGCAGCAGCTCACGCAAAGGGTGAACTATTAGAGCACGTAATGGCTGTATACTGCACATCGCTTTTCAAGCAAGTTCACATCGCGCGTGTAATAATGCTCGAAGACGCGCCTACAGCCCTGCACTATTGATTAGCCGGGGCTGCAAATAGTCTTTGTCGCAAGAGAGAGAGATGCAGCGTTATAATAGGCTGGCCTCAGGCCGACACGACGATTTGTGCATTATAAGACACACACCGCAGGCGTTAACCGTATATGTTTATAGCGTTGGATGTGAGTTTGAATAGAAGGATTTATTATACAGGTGATACTACTGAAATGGGAAAATGTTGTTGAATATCGTCGCTTTTTGATATAACTTGTATTATCACGTTTCGTGTAATAAGTTATTAAATCCAAGTTACATGAATGTAACACGTAGACACAAAGATTATATAGAATCTAAAATGCAAATTTGATTTTTTTTTGTTCCAGGCAAAGGCATTAGGCAGGGTGTTGTTCGATCAAGTATGCAAACAACTGCACCTCTTGGAGGCGGACTATTTCGGTCTTGAGTACCAGGAGCCTAATGGAACGAAGGTAGGCAGAGAGAGAGAAAAAAGATGAAGAATAAGGGGTTTCAATATTTCCCGAGTGTGTAGCGAGCGCCTCTTTATCAATTCATGCAAAAAGGTCAAACGCTTTTTTCCACGCGCGGACAAAGCGCTGTAGACTCTCACATCCTCTTCTCTTTTATTTTTTAATCGGTCGAGAGGAAAGATGCGCGCTGTGTTATAACGGATAAATAGCATGAAATGGATTTTGTTTCGCCGCGAGTTCAGTATAGCTTGTACACATAATAATGTCGACCGGTATAATACAAAATTCTGTGTAAAAAGTGTGTAACAAAAAGATTACCGTATGACGTTATTCGCGAGAAGCATAAAATATTATATTACAGTTACACGAATAAGAGCAAGCATTACGATTCGTTTCGTTTTTTTCAGAGCTAATACACATTTTCTAGATTACCAAGTATACTTTTTGCAACCGAATACAAGCACATAATAACAATGAAAAGAATATATCGCATGAAAACTCTATACTAGAGCGCGCAGCAGCGTATTATATACAATATATACAGATATATAAGAAAGCGTATTATAAAAAGAAGCTAAACGCAGTAGCATCGCATTTAAAATCTCACGGCACATTCTCCCTCTGTTTCTTTCGCAGTACTGGCTGGATCTGGAGAAACCAGTTTGCAGGCAAGTGGGGCTGTCGCTGGTCGATCCGCTCCTCAGGTTCTGCGTCAAGTTCTACACGCCTGATCCGGCGCAGCTCGAAGAGGAGTTCACGCGCTACCTGTTTTGTCTGCAGATCAAACGTGACCTGGCCCAGGGATTGTTGCAGTGCAACGACAACACTGCTGCGCTCATGGCTAGTTATATAGTTCAAGGTCGGTTGAATAACAGATTCGGCAATGGATTCTGTATTGATTTTCGCGATGGAATGAGTTTTTCGAGAGACTGTATATTGCGGGTTGTTTTTGTTGAAATTTGAAATTGAGATTTTGAAAGCTGCGTTTCCTCGGTGGATGCATTTTGCATCTGCATCGGAGATTTTAGAGGTCGCGAATGGTCAGTTGTATAGTATGTATATATTATAATAACGTTTCGTGCTAGTGTAAAGCTGAAATTTACCTAAAGTCAAAGTGACACTGGCATTGAATAAAATAGAAATTATTTAAGTGCACGATGCATCCCTGTTGAAAATAACTGGGTGATGAATATTCATGTGGATTACCCAAAATATTTCAACAGGGGTAATAATAGTAAGAAGCTTTCGTAAAATTTAATGAAAATCCATGTGGATTAATTTAGATGAATAAATTCATGCAGATATATTATCCACGTTGAATCAATGTGGAATGAATGTAAAGCTAGAATCTTTTAACGCTAAATATATATAAGAAATCGATTTAAAAAACATTAATGTTCGATATCTTCAAACATAGCTTTTTCACTATTTTTATCGTATGAAAAAGTAACGAGTAAAAATTTTATTACTTCTGTCACATAACAGAACCCAATTATTCAATACACTCGACGAATCAGTATGTAGAAACCGCGTAAACGCCATTGAACTGTTCCAAAAGGAAAGGCTAAGCAGTTCAATTAAAACATAGCCACAAAAAATTAGGCTAACTCGTACGCAGACAGAGATCAGCGAACTGTATAATACGCCGCAAGCGGCAAAAAAAGAAACAAAGGCAGTGTTAAAATTTTCAAAATAACCTTCCTATATGCTTTCGTATATACATACAACATACAAGGAGGTATATAGCATCAAGCAAGTGACTCGGGCCCGCGGATGTCTTGATTACTTCAATCCCAGGGCACAATTGGCTCATTGTCGCAAGGCCATTGTGGAAGCATTGGCTTTCATAACTCGCACAATACCGCGCGCACTGCCTACGATACGTGAATTCTAAATGGGTCCGCGCTCTTTCCTCTTCCATCTCTGATCTCTGCGGTTGACGCGGCTTGAAAAGCGACTCGAGGAATCGGATGTGTGTTGTGCAGTTTATTATACCTTGACACGTTGTCGCGACGACAACATAGCCGCGTACGTTATAGTATACAGAAAAAAATAAATGTTATGGGATTTTGAACTGATGAGTTTATATGCGGTTATGCGAAATTGAGTTCTATGCGTGTTGTGGATAATTTGGGTTGTATTATAGCTTAGAATGTAAACAAAATTGAAACAATGAATTATACACCAAAGTTGATTATTATATAGCGATCTCGTAAAAGCAAAAAACGCACGCGCGAAGCTACATCGACAGTCCAAATAATAACTCGAATTTCATTGTCAACAGCCGAATGCGGAGACTACGTTATCGAGGACTACCCGGATCACACGTACTTGTCGACGTACAAATTCGTGCCGCATCAGGACAACGAGCTGGAACGGCGGATAATGGAGAATCACAAGAAGCACGCGTAAGTACAGTCTCTCTATCTCCCTGCGCTATATATAACAGCAGCATAATGATTCGGTTGATGAGCGATTATGTAAAAGGCGCGTCTCGGAATCTCTATCTCTGATGTGTGTATATGTAATGTTACGGCCTTGCGTTGCTCGATACAATTGACGAGGAAGTTAACATGACGTGGAAATAAATGGAGGAAAAATCCGAGTCTGATTGATCCGGGATTTTTAATTATTGTATCTTTTATAGTCTTGAATCTTGTTTGTATTACTATTTTGAATTCTTTGTATTTAATTTTACAGGGGCCAATCGCCTGCGGAGGCGGACTTGAATCTCCTGGAAACCGCTCGACGCTGCGAACTCTACGGGATGAAGATGCACCCTGCAAAAGTATAAAGATTCACATTAATCTGACTTTTTTCTAACACACACATACAACTGTTTCTGTTTGCGCAGGATCACGAAAACGTGCCGTTAAACTTGGCTGTGGCACATATGGGAATCATAGTCTTTCAACATTACACTAAAATTAACACCTTTAGTTGGGCGAAGATAAGAAAAATTAGTTTTAAGCGAAAGAAATTCTTGATAAAACTTCACCCGGAAGGCTATGTGAGTTTTCATCTACACTCTTTGCATTATAAGAACTTGCGTGGCTATTGTTTCTACAACAGTTCGACAATAACGTTTTCTAATGTTGTCCAGGGTTACTATAAGGACACAGTCGAGTTTTTCTTCGAGGGTCGCAACGAGTGCAAGAACTTTTGGAAAAAATGCGTCGAGAATCACGGTTTCTTCCGCTGTTCCGTAGTCAAGCGAGTGATGCGGCAAAAGACTCGAGTTCTCAGTCGAGGATCTTCATTTAGGTAAAGTTATAACGATTAAGTTGATACTCGTACAGTATAATGCAACCGAAGGATTTCTATTAACGAGATGTAATTTTTTACGAACAATAACAGGTACAGTGGAAAAACGCAGAAGCAGATAGTGGAGTTCGTGCGCGACAACTACGTGAAGCGGCAAACGTTTCAGAGGTGAGCCCATTCAGACTGTCGTACTGTCCAGAGAAAAAGCCATATTATATCTGTCCACGTTGTATTTTGTAAAAACGGGTTTCTTATGACACCTGACTGATTTGCCGTTTATTATCTATCTCTCTATATACGTAGCTAGTGCATGAGTACCGTTGAGTATGTCCCCGCTCAGATAAAAAGTTTCACAACCAAATAAGAAATCCAACAGCAAGCCCAAATTCAATTTGTACATATTAAAAGAAAAGTAAAAATAATCGAAGGAATCCCGACACACACAGCAGGTGGCCAATGTCTTTTATTGTCGATTTTATTCGTCGATATCACTCAGTATACGTGTCTCTCTCTCTCACACATACACACCGACATACCTTCGAGACAGCCACGTCGAAGCTCGGCGTCTCTCCTCTATTATGTATTTCTATTTCTCTTTCTTTCTATCTCTGTGTTTTCTTACCTCTTTATTTCTGTTCGCACAAAAGACGTCGAGTTTCGATTCATTTCGCAAGGAGAAAAATACCGCTGCAGTGCAGTCCGATCGATATGTATGACGTAAAAATAGTTTCGCGCTGTCGACTTGAGTCTGATTTAGAAGGAAACGAAAGGTATTTTTCTCCGCGAGAGAAGGTGTGTGCGTGTGTTTGTGGGAAAGAAGAGAGATTTTGTGTGTGATATGTGCACTGTGTTATACCGTCCCTTTTACTATCAATGTTGCCTGCTCGGACAGGGGTGGCGGGGAGTCAGGCTCACCATCAGGCACGATTTATTTACCCGAATGACCATATCAATGTTTTTATATAATAATATATACCCTCCGTCAATATTTTTTTACTATATTATATTATACACACATACTCACTTATATTGCCAATAATTACGTTGTCTATATCATTTTTCTTACTTGTACAATTCATTATGTCGATGTGACCTTTTCTATTATTATATATATACTACTATATAGAAAGTAATGTAAATTCGACGACACGTTATTATCACGCAGTTCACTCGTATACCATATTATATAGCCCTCTCGAGATTAATGATTTTAGTATTATTATTATTATATACAATATAATCAATCTCAATGTGATTTGGGACGTATTTCGATTTTTAGCAGTAGTTCGATCTTTAGATTCGAAATTTTCTTCTCTCACTCATACATAATATATGATATATTTCTGTCACAGTATACCCGTAATTGTAACAATACTCTTCTTTATCTTATTGTACACCGTTTCTATATTTTTGTTACTACTGATATAACGAGAGGATAGTGTGATGAAACGACAGAACGTCGCCCGAAAGCTCAAGAAGAAAGTTTCGGCTCGCGAAAATTCTTTCTGGAGATTCATTGATTAAAGTTGACGTACCACATCTTCGCACTGTCCTTACTATTTATAGTCTACTAACTTACGCGGTGAACTTGAGACAGGAGCATGAGGATAAATATTCACTAACAACAATAAACAATATATATGGCTGCGCACTTTGTTCAGCGACCCCCATCACTGAGCAAAGTGTACCCGATAAATATGAAAAAAAAGTTATAAAATACATACACATAACTCGAACAAGCTTTTCCGTATAAAGTATAATACGACGAAGAGTCGAAACTGTGCGCTTGTCTCGAAGAAAGGTCAAGTCAAACATTTTGAGGAGGGTAAAAAATTTAATGTCTCTTTTGTTTTTCTTGCTCAACAAAGAAATGGCTTAGAATCATGACAAAAAGAAATAAAAAAAAAGAAAAAAATGTTAAAAATAAATGAGGATTTGGTAGCGTTAGGTCTGATGCTGAACTTGACTCTCTCTTGCTCGCAGGTCCAATTCGTTCCGGCAGACTAGCAGTGGTAGGGCATTGCAGGGCTCGGAGGGGGGAGGCTATCGTGGGGCCACATCAAGCAGCTCCCTTTTGGGCAGCTCCAGCATCTCTGCCCACCCCCTCCTGCCCCTCGGCGATCCTGGTATGTACCACGAGCGAACACCAACAGACCAACCACCGAACACAAATTTAAAATGAAACGAAAAAGAAAGATTTTAAATGAAAAACGCTTCAACTCCATGTTTATCATTATCATATATATATATACTTTATACGTTAATTTTATTTTATGTTTTTTTTTTATTTACGTTGATTTATACGTTTTACACCTGTCGTCTGTTTTGTTATTTATTTTTGTTTTTTTTTTGTTCTTCAAAATTTCTGTTCTGTTTGATCATAGTGATTTGGTGCAAAATATCATTTGCCGATATATATCATTGGATTTTATTGTAAATATATATATATGAGTTGCCTTTTGGTAGTGTAGCTTAAGTAGTGTTACGTAGAAATCGATCGGCTTTTTGACCATAAGAAATTGAATTATCTCGCCTCTTGTCTATAATATAACGTAATCTCTGACAGTTCTCTGACAATGAGAGTATAATCGATCTTTCTCAGAGTCGACCGGGACTTCTATTGCAGGTATGCAAAATAAAAAGAAAAAAAAATCAGAACAACGCAAAAAGCACGAGATGAGAGTACACACATAATATGATATGACGATGTATCGAAATTAGTATAAATGTCGAGCCAGATTAATGAGATAGTTTTTTCTCTGTTCTTCCAGCACTGGAAACGCCGGCTCTGTCTCTGTCATGCGGTTCGATGACACTGGATTCTCCGACGACTGTGACGAGTGTCTCGATGGGCGGGACGAATCACCGTCGCGAAGACACAGCTATGTCCTATCGGACGCTCACCTCTATCGACGTACATTCACCGGCCACGCCATACAGCCAGGGCCAAGTACCATCGCATGCTACCAGTCATCATCAGCAGCAGTCTCAGTACCATCAGCAGCAGCAGCAGCATCAGCAGCAAACCAGGATTTCATCAACAGGTCGTATCAGCCCCTCTAACAGCAGTCCCCCTGAATTCAGCACAGCGCCCCGACCTTTGCCGAGGTACTCGTGGCAGCGCTCGGCGAGCTGTCGCGAGCTCTATGCGACGAGTTTCGACGAGTCGGGAAAAGCTCGGACGTCGCGTCAGCAGCAGGAAACGGACTCGTCGGGCCTCGGTGGCTTCCAGCAGCATCTGCCGTCTCAGGGCGAGCTCGACAGACCGGTAACGCGCTGCGACGATGCCACACATCGTTCGTACAGCGCGGCGAGCTCGAAGCTCCCCTCGCTGGACCGCGACTCCGTGCCCGACAAGATATACAGCAGCTCTTACCCGGGCACGTCGTCGCTGTCCACCGAGTCGGGGCACGAGGGATCCGCTCACGCGGGTGACCTCTCCCATGACGATCTGTCCCACGACTCGTACGAGCTGCTGGAACGCGAGGCCGAGGACGAGTCCGAGTCCTACTCGAGTCCGCGGCCCGGCCTGCATGGCGACGGGCCCGAGAACGAGGCGCTCTCTGACCAGAGCGACGAAGGAATCGAGCCGGAGATGTTCCAAATGGACTCCGAGACCGAGTCCTTCGTCAAGCAGAGATCGATTCGTTCGACGGACAAGCAACTCTTCAAGCACGTACTCGCGGACATCAAGAACTTCAAGGGCTCGAAATCGGTTGATCGGTACTCGGCGACCAGCACCACGACGACCACCACAACCAGCACCGCGACCTCGATCAAGCGCGAGAGCGACTTCGTCGTTATGGAGTCGCGAATACAGCGTTCCAATACGCAGATCGAGCGCAAGTTCGAGACGCGACATGCCAATTCGGTCGAGCAGCAGCTCGGTACTAGCAATAACAGTAAGCTGGCCCATCAGGACAGCTCGTCGAACAAGGTAGATCCCATGGTGCTGCAGGTTCAGAAGCAGAAGGTCACGGTGCTGAACGAGCTCAAGAGCCTCAGGCCGAAGCACAAGATCACCCACGTCGACTCGGAGGTTCTCAGGGACGAGGGTATAATGCGGCCCAAGTCGCGGATAGACGACGATCTCAGTCCGGTCGATTTGAGCAGGGCCGCGATCGCGGGTAGGCAGACCAGGGCCAGAAGCATAGCCAGTCTGGAGGAGAATCAACCTCCGCGTCAGTACGTGGAGACGGGTAGCTTGGGTAGGTCGCAGAGGGCGAGGGAGAAGAAGGCTCGCGAAGCCGAGATGAAAGTCGACAAGATCCTGTCGAAGATGCAGGAGAAGGAGCGGAAGCGTATAGAGCGCGAGAACTCGAGGGAGATCCGCAAGCTGGAGAAAACCGACTCGCGGAGATCCGAGAGGGGAGAAACGAGACGCAACGCGGAGTTACGACGGAGCATGGAGAGGCTCGACGCGCGGGAACGTAGTCTGGAGCGTCTCGATTTCGGTCGGGAGAGACGCTCCAGTTGTAAGAACGACTTTCGGGACTATCGGAACCGGAGCAACGAACACCTCGATTCGCGCGAGTTCAGGAAGAGCTTGGAGAACCTGGACAGCAGGAGCTATCGGAATCACCGTCGCGAATCGCGCGATCGAAGGGAGAGAAGTATGGAGCGGTTGGACGCGAGACGCAGCCCTGGTCGTAGTCCTCTGTCGGAACAAGAGTACAGATACTCCGATAGTAGAAGGGACTCTGATAACATGCGGAGTCCGTTCGGTAAACCCAGGAACAAAAGCGCGGACAGAATCGACAAGGAGAGATCTATCTTCGACTTCGATCCAAAAGCCATCGAGAAGCTCAGTTCTTTCGAGCGATACGAGAGGGATAAGAGGGAGAAGAGGAGAGGCAGCGACCGGAAAGCTTGTGATAAAACGGACTCACGTGATAGTCGAAAGAGCGCTGATTGTTCTAGTACTAAGGACAGAAATCTTGAGTACGACAGTTACGTTAGCGCGGAGTATCAGGATATCAGAAGACACAGTGAGCAGATCGAGAGGATGAGGGAATCCAAGCCGAGAGAACGGGACGACTGGAGGAGTTTGGAGAAAGCTAGGAAAGAAGCTGAGAGAATAGAGAAGGAACGACAGGGAAGACTGTCCACGGAGTCGCGGACCGAATCTGTCATCGGTGCTCCTGCCGAGTGGGAGGACGACAAATCCAAGACTGTCTTTACCGAATACGATCCGAAGGTAGTCGGTGGTGTTGTCGTAGGCTTCCCGGACGAACCGAGCGCAGCTTGTCACATACCCGTTGAGAGAACGAAGAGTGATCCTAATCCGGCGAGACAGAGACTCGGATCCAACAATAGCAAACGCCACGTACTCATGCATCAGAAGTCGATTGATCTGACACCTGCCGATTCCGGGGATGAAGATGCATTCGCCGACGGCACGCAGGTCCGAAAATCAAACACCGATATACCTTACACTCTTCACAAGCGTCACGTCATGAACGGTACTGCGTCCGACGAGAAATCGGAATCCGACGGTTCGAAACTCGGAAAAATCGCTGCGAGACTACTTGCCAAAGATTTGCCAAAGTTACCGCTAAAGCCTGTCACTGATGCTTCCTTCGTCGACCTGACGAAACTCACCTCACCCGATAAACCGTGTACACTTGCGTTATCACCAGAAAAGCCTCGTAGCATTCTCGTTAGTTCGGATAAGCCGAAAGTAGTGTTAAGTCCTTCGGATAAACCGAAGAGCATTTTGACTTCGAAACTCTCGCCGAGTCCATCACCTAATCCAAGTCCGAAAGTCAGCCCGACGAGACAAGCGAAGGACAAGAAGTCGAGCTCGTTGGACAAAGTCAAAACGGAGTCTTCTATTGCTGGAACAATTGGGCCTAAATCGTTCAGCCTAGATAAGAAACACACGAAACTCTCGCCGACTGATCCGAACGTTACAATTATTTCTAGTCTAGAGTCAAGATCGCCAAAGTATCTTTCTCCCACAGATCCTACAGTGACTATCATTTCGGCGCTTGAAAAGAGACGTTCTCCGGACTCTGTTAGTTCCAGGAGTCCAAGTCTTTCCGAGAGATCAAAATTCAATTTCGCAGAGGTCGTTGGAATGGAAATCAAACAAGAGCTCGAACGCCGTGAGAAAGAGAGGAGGATGTCGCAAGTTCCCGATGATGGCTGGGACGGACAGGATAGCATAGAAAATATGCCTCTTCCTGAAATTCCTGATCCAGATAAATCAAAACCTGCGTTTACTAAGAAACCACCGATTCCGGATAAACCATCGACGACTCGTCACAAGCCTAGCCGTCTAATCGTCACGGATCATTCCAGAGATGACGCATACGAGAGCGACGGTCGTATTTCAGTACCGACATCCCCGAAGCCTCCACCATCTCCGAAGAAAACCAAACCTAAAGGTTACGACAAGCCTAGCATACCCGAGAAGACCAAACAGATTCTCGACATTATCGAATCCAAGTATTGCGAGGCGAGTAAAAATGTAGCTTCGAAAATATCAAGACCTAAGATCATCGATACTGGGTACGACGACTTTGTCGAACCTGTCGCAGATCTGCCTTTGGACGAGGTACCTGTGAAACCACCTTTAGAGTTGGATAGCCTTAAAGTTCCTGAATTTACTCCATTTATGTTTAGACCCCACGGGGAGCCCTTGCGCTCCAAGTCTTTGTCCTTAGCAGAAGAAAAAGCACCGATAGATACGCTTCTTTCTCCTGAAATGGAGAACAAGAGCTTCGCGCAAGATTTATCGCCAAAACGAATTAAGAAGATGAAATCGGATCCTGTTAAGAAGGACTTTAAAAAGCAGTCTAAATCCCTTGAAGGTGATAAGCCACCTCTTAAAAAGAGCGGCTCTAGGGAAATTAAGACTTCACCTTCCAGTTCACGAATAGATAAATCAAAATTAAAACTAGGTGAAATGCCTCAAGAAATAATTATTATTGATTCAACAGATATAGTGCCTGAGGTTAGTATAATACAAAAAGGAAGATCAAAATCAGTGAGCAGATTATCAGATAGATCGTTTTCCTTGTCGAGAGACGACGATCTGAAGAAACCTCGGGCGAAATCCGCCTCCGTTGACGATGAACTTATTAAAATTGTTACTACTTTACAGCAAAGAGAAAAGGGTAGACCTAAGTCTCTAGGTATTTCTAAAAGTTTAGGAAGCACTGAAAGACGAGACTCAGTAGATAAAGTATCTCCTAAACGATCTGTTAGTGTTAAGGCCAGCAAGTCTGATTTATCGAAAGTATCCCCAAGAGTTTCTCCCAAAGTATCACCTAAAGTCTCACCGAAAGTATCGCCAAAAGTCTCGCCAAAAGTTTCGCCAAAAGTCTCACCGAAAGTTTCTCCGAAAGTATCACCGAAATCTTCACCGAAAGTAACGCCAAAATCATCTCCTAAGGTATCACCAAAGGCTTCGCCGAAAAAACGAGTTTCGGAAATAATAGTTGAACACTACGACACAAAGCACGAGGATATAATTATTATCAATAAGCAAGAAGTAGTTTCTTCGAAAAAATCTGAACCGCATCGAGCCAAAAAACCTGAAACGAAGAAACCTTCACAAGTTTCTGCCTCCAATGTTGCGAAAGCTGAGCAAGAGTCTGCAGCTGAAACGAAGAAAACGATCAGTGATCTGAAGAAAGAAGCAAAGAAATCACCAGTAGTGCTTCGTAAACCAGGACAAAGTCCTGTGCTGTTTGCGCGTGCGCGTCTTGGACTGTCGGAGGGAAGTGGCATCGGTGCCTTACAACGTCAAGGAGCAACTCAATCTCCTACTTCTCAAAGAAGAGCAAAATCTTTAGATGCAGCTGTTATCTCTGTTAATAAATTACCTCCGGCCAATGCCTTCTCTAGCAAAGATGATACTGTTGACGTAAGCGAGGAAGCTGAAGACCAAGCAAGATCGAGCGAAGTTGAAACACACGAGAAAAGTCCACTTCTGAAGCAGCACTCTATCATGTTCGAATCTTCACCTAATAATAGATCTGACAGTACAGATTACACGACAGTTCCAGAAATATGTACTGACTCACATTCGAGCACAGAGGCATCAGCTCAGTACCTAGAATCGCCATTGACCGAGAGCAACGATATAGTTCCATGTCCAGATCTAATTCTGGACGATCCAAAAGCCCGTCAAAAAATTCTCAGTATGACTATGAAAGACGCAAAGCCATTTGAAATAAAAGATGGATCCCAAACAAAATTCATCGATCAAAGTTCTGATTCGAATACGGAAAGTAAAGCACCTGTTGAGAAACCAAAGTTTTCACTCAAAAAGATCCAATCCGACAAGAGAATGAGCCTAGTAGTGAAGAAAATAGTCGAAGCTGAAAAGTTAAAGGAGAAAGAAATGGAGTTGGAAATGGAAAAAGAGAAGGAGAGAGAGAAGGAAAGAGAGAAAGCTAAAGAAAAGGATATTAAAAAAGAATCAGAAAAGGAGAGAGTCAAGATAGTTGAGACTAGACCCAAAGATTTTGGTGAAGATTTGCCAAACGTTACGATAAGTCCTAGTAAAGATCAAATACAAGGGCCTAGCAAGAGCAGAGAAGGAACACTGACACCGGATTTTAGTGATTTTCCTCCGGATGGACCAGATATGGCAAAATCACCGATTCAAATTTCTATAGAGGAATGTTCTGACGATGACGTCGATCACAGTGACGATCAGCAAGACGATGGAATTGATCAAGAAACTTACGAAATCGAGCCACGCGAGAAGAAACGATTGGACTCGGGTGATACCAGCGAGGATACACTGGATGCTCTAGATACCCAAATACAAATGCAAGCAATAGACAGTGAGATGAGTTCTCCAGACTATGGCGTGGATAAAATGGATGAAAAAACTTTAGTAGAAGTCGAATTAACTGCGGAGTACTTAGATATGCACAAAGAGGAAGATGGCGCTGAGGAACTTCCAGAAGATGAGCCTGCAGGAAAATCCATTGATTCGGATGACAATAGACTTAGCGTTGATAAAAAAGGTAGATTAAGCCAAGAGCGCTCAAGGAGTGAAGAAACGAGTACGTGGACACCGGATCGTGAAGATCCGGATTCTAGTTCGTGTTCGATAGCTCGTCCCCTTGGTATAGGAGCAGTTCAGCCCATCGTGGATCGTCGTGAAATTGCATTGATAAGAGAACAACGCAAAGAAGCTTCTCTGGAGGATGAGAGTAGCAGTAGCTCAGTTTATCCAGGACCTCACAGACATGAACTGAGTTCAACTTGGAGACCATTTCCTCTTGAAAGTTCAGGCAGTTCGAGCCTAGAGGAAGGTTGGATTCCGCACGATGATAATCAACATCAATCGCATTCGGAAGACAGCAATGGACCTAATGAAGACAGCTATCATGATGATCTCGTAGACATGCCAGGTGGCTTTGCTTATCCTATTGGTCCAGAAATTATGGCATCTTACGGGGCGTTTTCTTTGTCAAGGACGCTCTCTAGGATATCCGAACGATCGACGACCTCAGAGCAGGACAAGAGCGATATGGAAGATTCATTCAAACCGAGTTCCAGATCACCTAGTCTGGATGATGAATCTTTGATATCCAGTGATCATCAACCATCTTTGTCTTCTGATCCACCGTCAGCAGCCGCAGTACTTTCAGTTTCAGAGGATCGAAGAACCTCTTCTGAACTGCCTGATATTCCGATAGATGTATGTGCTCGTGACGATGACGGTAAATCTCCGAAAAGTAGAAGATCGAGACTGCAGTTGCAAACTTCGGAAGATTGGCCATCTCCACCTAGTTCACCAATGTTTGAGACACCTGTAGTAAGTCACGTGGAGACGTTTTATATGGAAATAAAGCCTGAAGAAGCAGTAAAGGTGACAGTTACAGATAGTACAGAAACATTAGGACGAAATACGCAAAATAGCGATTCTAGCGATGAAAATCGAACGCTTCATGATGATTTACAATCAACCATACTCGAAGATAATCAAAGTTCTTCCGCGACGATCGATGGAACGGTCAGAGTTGTCGTCAGACCGCGTTCCAATTCTCACATCACGGGTTCTTCGCACAGTGAAGATACCTCCATGGGCTTATCAATGTCCGAATGGTCCAGCTCGAATAATACCGTTAGACAATTTTGTCAGTACTCTGGTACTAAATCTGATGATAACTCTCTTGCGGAATTAGGTGCTTCCATTTCCGATTGGTCTGGTAGTACGACAGTAATCCCTCAACAATACTATTCAGCTGTAGGTGGGGATAAGAGTCAGAGCGATACGACCACATCGGAGAAAAGCGGGACTAGTATGCGACCAAATTCCAAGTGCCAAATAATAGAGAGTCCAAGTCTTCCAGGTCCCACTCAAGAGTACACCGAAGAACAGGGCCAATCACAGGACGAGGAAGTCGAAGAAACGAAAGACGAGTTCGATGAGGCGAGAAGATTTGTCGAGAGCCAGTTCGATGAGATGCAGAGGAATCAATTTGAGGAAGAAAACGCTATCATGATGGCTCAAGCTCCAGAAATCGCGCCGCCGAGAATATTTTTAAGGAACGAGTATGACGAAGCAATCGAAGAAAACTTTGACATTTTACCGGATATTGTCGATCTACCTGGTCCTATACCAGAGGAGGATGAAGATCAATTGTACGATAATGTTCCAGCCATGCGTTACACGAGCGGTGACCAAGTTCGAATGGAAGTAAATCGAGGCGATAGTTCCGAGGACATGCACGAAGGCTATACTGGATTCTCATCGATATCGAGATCGAACGAGGATGATTGGTCTTTCGAAGAACAACGTCCTCTACCCGAAGATCCACATAGCAAACGTAAATTCGGCCGAGCTCGTTCCGATCCAGCTCAAGATCCGAGACGCGCTGGTACTAGGTCGACTGAAAGACCAGTCGTCGTTCCAATCAGAGCAAAGTCAACGCCTTACTACTCAACAACGAGCTTAAGTGGAGAGTCAACCACTTCTAGTCCACCAATGCAAATCAAAGCACAAATACGAACAAAAACCCTCCCTTATTCGTCGGGCAGAAGTCCACAGAGTGAAGGTGACACTTCCTCGAGCATGGACAGTCCAGGTCACACACCGGATAGAGGTCAACGTGCTTTCAGAAGAAAGAAACAACAGAGGAGGCATCGGGTGGTAGTAGACATGGAAATAAAAGATGGTCACATCGTGTCGAGTACTGATTCCAGCTTTGATGTCGCTACTATACCTCCACCCTTACTTCCAGAACCGAGCATTGATATCGAGGATGATGAAAATGACGAATTGTCGGAACAGAATAAAAGAAGACAATGCTAAAATACGACATTACTAGAAGTACTTAGGAAGAATAACGATACTTCATATGAATGTTAAATGTATTTTAGAGAAAGTTTTCGCTTAAAAATAACAACGAAAAATTCCAATAGGTTTTGCGAAAATTATCAAAACCCAATAATAAATTATCACCTGCTTTGAAAAAGCGAAGAAAGTCAATCGAGTGTAGGGCTAAGAATCGTTGAGTTAAAAAGTACTTACGCATCTCCAGACAATGGAATTGAATTTCAGTCGCGTGGAATTGAATAAGTAGCTTCGAATACGAGTTAAAAAAGCGATTATACACCAAATATTGCGAGTGAAGGAGTGACAAAATAATTCAATGACAATGTAATTATGGTGCATAGTTTAAATTTATTATGATAAAAATACGCTAACGATCAAAATGTTCCACACAAAAGATATTTAAATAAGTATACATATACACCTCCAACGAAATGATTGTTTCTTACGTGTCCGCGTAGTGAAGATAAAAAAAAATCAATAACTATGACACGTTACTTAGCACAGAAAGTCCCTTTTGATGAATGAGCAATTATCACGTGTTCACATGAAGGGGAAGGTGAAGAAAACGAGTTTTTGCAAGAATAATGTGTTTACGAGAACGACAATCATCGCTGAAGTTTAATAAGCAAGCGAAGAAAAATTAAGATGAATGTGATGCGCTATAATTCAACGTCGAAACTGTGGGCGTAAAGCAAGTTGCTCAAAGTAGATTTTTAAAGTAATATATATATATATCCTCGTCCTATCGTACTTGGTAGAGTTGCAATGCGTAGTTTAGAAAATTTGTTTTTAAGACAGAAACCTAATTCGTGATAATAGATACCCGACCGCGAATAAAAAAAATACACTAAATAAGACAATTATTATCAAGACGAAGTAAGGAGGCACTTGATTGTCACTGAGCCTTTTTACAAAAAAATAAGTTCACGAGCGATTTCATTGTTTGTCCTCGTTAAACACGACATACAAAAATCGATTATAAAATGTCAAACTTTCTATACGAGGCCAAAGCCCAACTACTTTCGTTTTGAATTGCGTGCCTAGTTTTTATACCATTTTCATCGTGCACACTTTTATATAGAGACGGACGGAGCAAAGCGGCTCGATTATCCACTCCCTTCTTTCCTTCCTCTTCCAAGCAATCGATTTTGAACGGAAGGTATGATAATCACGTTACGAGTCGTCGTTTTTTATTTGCCCTCCTTTATGGAACCTATTAACAAAAAGAAACGAAGATAATTGAAGGGAAATTAACGGCGGTAAACTTGTATTCGAATCGATAATTTGTAAAATAGAATAGATAGAACGAATTAGGCGATTTTTCCAATAAGTAAAATGAATGTTTTTTTATTGAAATTGGAATTAGAATGTGTCTTTCAATCGTCGTCGAGGTTGAACCAGCTGCTGCATTGTTATACACGAACTGGCATGTAAATTTAACGGAGCTACTGCTGCTGTCAAGTACCGATCAACCGATTACGGTGTCCATTTATGTCGCGTATATATATAGACAACGATCATCAAACGGCAAATCGCTCGTCCACAAATGCGCGCGTGCACACAGATGCGAATTCATTGCTACGACCTCGAGCGAGAGATTTGGTTGTTACTACATTGTTAATGTGTCGTTAAGACTGTTTTAGGGTCCGGAGACCCAACTCCTCCTGTTAGATAATGTGTGGTGTAACCAGATTTTTCATTTTAAGTTATATATAATATCGGTATACATATATATTATACAAAAAAGAGCATGCGATTGAGCCAACTTACGTGTACACATCATTGAATTAATCAATCATCTTATCTTTCTTTTATTTTGTCTCAGTTTTTTTTTTTCATCACATTAGGTATATCTTCTGTTCGATTACCCCATCATGCACTCAGTTGTTCTATAGATAATATCGACTCTTGAATTTGTCATAATAATATGTCTCGTGTAACAGTCGCAACGAGGCATCCGGTGTCCATATGCAATACTTGTAATACTTTGTCGCGACTATACGGATGCCCCTTTGCGATGGTACTATAATCATATACAGTGCTGTCAATTTATGGAATAAATGGACAATTTTGATAAAAGATTTTCTAAAGTAAAAGAAATGTTCTAAGGATATTTTGGTGTCTATGAAAGCTAAACGCGAAATAACGATGTGTAAACCGATCGTTTTGGTACATGTGAACGAATTTAACTATTTAAAACTTAGATCATATAATAATGCTAATACACATATATTATATATCTCCTTGAATTGGCAGTGCTGGTGTGCTCTAGGAACTGCATCTGATGCATCTTCATAATCGTGTATATCACTCCTGATGGTCGCACAATTTCACACGCGTCCTTTTTTTCTTTCGTTTCGGCATTTATACTCATCATCACTCATCCCTTTTCTCATCATCATTTTCATTTGAACATTTGAACATTGCGAGATTGTTATCGATAGCGTAATAATAATATAAGAATATTGTTTAGCATAATAATAGCACGTTTCAAGTGCGAATTCGCCGAGTTCGGGGATTATATACTCTCTTACGCGCCTCGGTACGATCGCACTATATTCTTTTTGTAAAAAGATAAACGATGTGTAAATCCTCTTGCAAGATCCGTCCGAGGCGCTGATGGAAGAGAAAAAAAAAGCATCGAACGAGGCGTCCAATGGATTCATTTGGCTGTTTCAGTATTAGCGAATGACTGACATTGTAATCATTATCAATTAACGATAATATCTTGTCACACAATAGGAATATAACGTAATGTAAAGGTCATAATTACACTTGCATTAGGAAAACAAGGTATTAGTAGACAAAGTCAAGGAAAAATTTAACCGTTAACGAGATTCAGAGCTTATTGATAACAAACTTGATGATCCTTTCTTGAATGATCGCTCCTAGCGGTCGAGGCTTTTTCCGCGGATATAATACGTTGAAACGGCACTCACATATTTGCACACATATATTATCGAGTTTTGAACACTGAGAAAATTTCGTTTCAAACTATTGATGTGCGTAGATCTGTCATTTCGTAACGTACACTAATAAGACTTCTGCGTATAAATATAATAATAATAATAATCCACGTTACACACTTTGATAAATTGAAAAAGAATTTTTGCAGTGTCTCAAGTTGATACGCAAAAACGCCGGATGCACAAAGTACTATTGTCGATCCCCCCCCCCTCCATACATACCTACATCCAGCAGAGGCACTTTTATTTCCCTCTCATTTGATTATATATTATGTTATGAGTTTTATATATAATATATATATAAAAGAGAAAAATACACTCTGACAAAAAGAAAAGACACAGTGAGAGACAGACTATATAAATTTCGAGGAATCGCGGCAAGGAAAGCTCAGTTAAAGACGAAGTGCTTCTTGACAGGTGGTGGTGATGGTGATTACAACCGCTGGAACTACCAGAACGGGTACGTGAACTCGCCGGCTTGGCACGTGCCTTACCGGGTGAACCAGGTGCGTAACGTAATGGTTCACGCGACGCCCCGCAACCTGACCAATCGCTTCTTACCGGTCACCACACCCATCTATCCACGATGAAGCGATTGAAAGAGTAATGGGGATAAACGTTACTAACTAAACACACGAGAGCCACACATGCCACATGTGTCGTCAGCTTGTTGCGCAACACCGACGAATCATCTTATCATCTCTCCTCGATCTGTAGTGTGCGAGTCGGCAGCTCGCCGCACTTGTTCAACAATATACTGCAGTTTTATTTTTTCTTTGAAATATATTTATTTATTATTATTTTTTTTCATTATTTCTGTTGCATATACTTATTAATTACACACACTCTATCTCTCTATCTCTATCTCTGTCACCGAGATGATATACGCAAACACCGATACTTTTGCTTGTGTCCAAGCACCTTCACTGACAACACGTACGATGATATGGTGAATCAGATCAGAATGACGTAGAGGTATTCTGATGTTGCTGACTTTATTTCTGCTCTGATGAATATATATCACTCAGTATATACGCACAAATAATGCAGTATTTCTTAGCGAAAGACTAACGTTTTGCACTCCGTACATAATCACACTTGAGTTCACCAATATTAGAAAAAAATATCTGTTGTAGATCACAAAGTCATTTCACACTTACGTAGCTGTCAATAATATTTTACCTCGTTATTACTACCCTCCCAAATATTACATTTTCACTCACAAATACGCGGGGATTGACAGTTTTGAACGATATAAATATATGAGCTTACGATTTTTAATAATACCAACATATATATGTCAATCTCTGATCCTTTCATTGTTCGAGAGCATTAGATATCATGATACTCATCTCTTCTAATATAGCTTCTCTGCATTAGTGTCGTAGGCTACATCCAATGAAAATTGAAAAAAAAATCGCAGTAGATAATTGTTTACTAAATCTGTTATACTATATTATAGGTAGCTTAATTTTCCGCATTGGTCATCTTGTTGTTGTAGAATTTCCATTTGATCAAAGTAACATCCTGTTCTTATAAGTGCACACATTAGGTATATATAGATATATATCCCATTCTCGGCATCATCGTCATCCATCACCGATCATTTGTACAAAGTGCGACATTCTTAAATCTTCTAATACGAATTTAACGAGACACCCTTTGAGAGTTGTTGAATCAATTTTAAACGTTCTATATGCGAGAAACATCTTCCAACGTGAAGTTTATTATAAAAACTGTGATTTTTCAAGTTACGCATTTTTACGTGTACAATGTTATATATCTGACTACTTGTTGAAAGTATTTAGATTTCGATAAAAAGTAATTCATCTGTAATCAAACTCATTTTTTTCATCAGCTATCTCAATGTTTTCTATTGAACAGACACCATCAGAAATCCACCCCCCGTTATTAATGTGTAAGGTAAAACTTTGACTTATATATATATACTACAGTTATATTGATTCAAGTATAAACCGCTTCGCAATCCTTTTCAAATGACTGACGTGTTGTGTGGTATATTGACCTTCCCGCATCTATTTACAATTTTTATACCCAAATTTGTATACTTATTAATATAAATATATATATAGACCTGTGAACCATTACGTAGCGACCCTTTTGAACTGTACCATAATACGTTAAAAAGTGCAAACTCCTGATCGCTTGTTAAAAAAAAATAAAGAAAAAAATTAACCACCATTGTTCAATAAAACAATTTCACGCCGACGTCGTAGTATATATTCAGGGGTTTCTGCTTTTGACGGCCAAATATTTATATATACATATATACATAGTAATCACCGATCACTGCCACTCGTCACAATTTTTCTCCTCTTCGCCTTTGAGCTCGCCTGCTCGACGGACCGGATCATTGGCAAGTCGTGTATATCTTTTGTATTCGTTTGTTTATAATACATATACTTATATATCAACGCAAGACACAACCCGACTAGTTCAACCATCTGTATACCGATTGCGCTAATTATTTACTGTGTGTCGCCTAACCTCTGTTTATTTACTATATATACCTACTATTATATATACTATTATATACTATATACATCGAGTTCCGTTCTTCCAAAAAGTCGCCGCATGCAAATGGCGTGTGTTAATTCTTGAGCCTGGGACGTATATACATATACTGTTGTATTGTATAAACACATACACACACATACACGAGACGTCCAAGGCTACCACGGAGATTTCCACGCACATGTTTTTTATAACTGCTTTAGTTTGTGATACTCCTTTTCTAGTTACTTTATTGCCAAATACAAACGTGTGTGATTTAGATTTTTTACCGCGAAATCGATATAGAAGATCCCCTGTGTACCGAATCTCTATTATATACTCTTGTGTACCCCCTACTCCCCCCCTACCCCAGAAATTTATGTGAGTGACTATGTAATTCACTGCATGTTATAGGCATGGTCCAGTTATATAAATGAAGACTTACTCCTCAAAGTTCAACACCTCGTCGCTCGAGACTCTCTCGAAGGATTGTTTTTTTTTTTTTTTTTTTAACGATCGTTTATCGAAAATAGTTTGCCAATATCGCGATCTCAGTAAGAGGGAGTCTATTATAGCGACGAGATGACGGACGAATCTATAGCCAATTTCGTTGAGACTTGACTGACGCACCAACTATTATTGTGTTATTTATATATAAAAGTTGAAATTGTATATCTTTTTAAGGATGAAACAAAGTATAATGAGTAATCTTGCTGTACCTCGCGTCTTCCAAACGATAAAAGACCTCGAAATGGCTCGAAGAGCAGGACGCAACGTTTTTCGGTTTTTTCATACACGGATATAATTGTTAATTATTATCATTATATAATCATAACACAATATGTGACTAGCAATAATTAATCGTTGTTTTGCCTCGCTTATTCATCGAGACAAGTCCTGTATACTGCTTTCCGTCATTGTTTTTTTTTATATATAAATATATATAATATATATATTGTATATCGATGAGTTTGTCATTATAACGAGGACATTTAACGATTGGTTGACTAAATTTGAAAATTTATTGTAAATAATTTGTAACGACGTTTCCACGACGAGATAAATCGAGCCTTCGAGTCTCGACAATTTTCGCGTCGAGACTCGAAAGCTCGTCTCCTTTTTTTCTCGTCTAATACACATCAACTAACGAGAAAAAGGTACGTTTATATATGAGAATTCATTTGAAAAAATGTGCATTCAAAAATGAATTAATGTGGAAGTAATAAAGTAGAGTCTAATTTGAGGCCAATATTACGCGTTCGGAGTGATCTTATACGTTAGTATCCTGTTCGAAAATGCCGAGACTGTAACGAGAGAGTTGAGTAGAACAGTGGTAGTTTGTATGTCAAAAAAAAGAAAGAAAAGAAAGAAAGAAAAGAAAATAAAGGAAAATGAGTTCTTTGCAAAAAAATTGTGCAGCAGAGACGGAAGAAGGAAAAAAGGTATATACATATAGATTATGAATATACAGTATATGTAAAGGTATATTATATTCGTTGCCATGAATCTCTCCGTTTGTATTCGTGTAATTTTTGAAGGACGATGAAACAAAAGAAAAAAAAAATAAGTGAATTAAGCAGATACGATTATTACTGTCGGAGGAATGAATTAATAACGTAATACTTGTTATACAACTCTATATTATATCCGTTATTTAAAAGAGGAAAAAAAAGTGAAAAACACGCGCGATTTCCCCGAGCGAGCGTTTAAAAGATTGACTCGGGGAAGCAAGGGTATACAATTCGATGAAGATAATGAGAAAAAAAAGCCAATTCCAGTCGTAGGAAGTCTATTGTACATTGATTATTGATACATTTACTTAATATACATATGATATGATAATAAATTATATACAAAGTCACTTTCACAGGCGTACTAATGATTACGATTTTTTATTTATTAATTTTGGTTTCTGTCTCAATAAGTTGAAACTTACACTTTTAGTTTTCCGATATTTTCTTATCGTGCATTTTAATTTTCAGCGTATTATTTTATAACCGAATTTAAACATTACATACATTTGAATTCGAAATTACGCGTAATTATATACTGCGAGAACGTTTTATTTTTAATTATGTATATTTGATGACAATAGAAACATTGATGATGATCTCAATTAGGATGTCCACGTAGACTTGTCTTTCTTCTTGACGACAATAATCGATGTTGTCCTGTCCTCGTTTAAGTTTTTCTCTTTGTAATCCTCTTTATTTCTCGTTATTGCGGTTTTCTTTTGCCGTTATTATTTTGGTATCTTTTATCGCACTCCTGGAATTGTTGGTCGACTGGATGACAATACCATGTGTGAGTAAATCCCAGTGAAACAAAACCTTTTATTAGCTGTGAATTATTTTCTTGTGTCTTACTAGGTGTTATTGTATACCTTCTTTTATCAAGATTCTAATTAAATCTGTCGTGTAGTGCGTACTTATCGTATTAGCCGATGTTTAGTTGCATCATTAAACATTATTTGCACAATTATTAATTCCTCTGTTGATTATTATTTTTCGCTTGTTTTTTGAAAAATGTATAACATGTCGCTTCGCATCTATACCTATTATGTGTTACAAGTAATGCTACACGTATTTCTGATTTAATTAAAGTATCGCTACATGTGAACCTCATTAAATACGAGATTGGTATATATGCTTTCATTAAACTGCTAAAATTTAATGAGATTATTATCCTTTGATGTTTGTGAACCGTAGTCTTATTATTTCAATTAAAGAAGAGTTAGTCTAAAATTAAAGCAATTATTTTTATAAAGTTTTTTTTAATCTATGTTTATTAAAATGTTTAGTGTCATGCGTAATGCAAGTATTTAAATATAGACAAGCCTCTGTAGAGTAAATCCTTTACGACGATCGAAGCGTAATATCAGGCTTGCGTTGCACTGCACTGTATATAGCCATGAACTATACTAGACCCTTAAAATATCGGCCACTGATATTACGCTCCAATTGCGAGATGTTATTCAATTTCGTGAACGCTAAGGTCACCGAATATGTTTACTATACAACGAGATCTTTCACTTATACCGCTTTTTATAATAAGTGCTGATCATTACAAAGAGACCTTCACATTGAGAAGGATCTTATATTATTACGATAGAAGTGAGCATGTTTTTGCCAAATTTTTATTTCCTTTGCGAGCGTTAATATTTTTCGTTATCACTGTTTCTTATCCGTTATTATATAGATAGGACATATTACATTTTATAATAGCTAAATTTTTATATTTTGCCACTTTTTTCCCTTTTGCAATATATAAGTACGATATAATTTTGGAATTATCTGAGGACCGGAAATTTCAAAAATTATCCAACTTCAGATACTTCTAACTTATATTACCTCTCCCAAAAACCGTTTTTATAACGCCTCGATCCTTACAGAAGATGCAGAGGCTGAAAAACCGCAGGAATCCCCGAAAGGTTCTCCGCAACACCAGCAACAACAACCCGGTACACCACAATCGACTCGGAAATCTGAGAACAATAACTCGGTGTACATGAGAGGGACACCCGAACGTCGTCTCGCTAATGGCAGCTGTGGACAAGAAATCGGTAACCTGTCGCCGAATGAACTCAGTCCAGTGAAACCGATGAGAAACGGCGACTTGGGAGACGATGGAGATGTCAGGAAGACCAAGAGATGGCCTACGGACAAGGCTTACTTTATTTCCAAGGAGCTGCTCATGACTGAGAGGACCTACAAGAAGGACCTCGAAGTCATCAATGTTGTGAGTGTTCTTTTTTCTTCGGTCTTATAATTCTAATCTTACTAATAATAACCGTAACATTTTTCATTGTTTAAATTGTATTTTGTATCGATAATTTTTTATAACTGGACTTTTCACGATGGTAAGAAACGCCAATGTCACGTATAGAGAACTAATAGATATTATAAGTTTACAATTTTTTCAAAGTTTACGCTGATATCGTTCAACAGATTATTCAGTGATTTGCTGCAATCACTTATCAGCTCCAATAATTTTCTTTGCAATAGCTTTAAAACTAATAGACTGAAAAATAATCGTCTAATCTTAAATGAAATTCTCCATTAGTGGTTCCGCGAAGAGCTGTCCAAAGAACACGAAAGCGAGGGCGACTATTTGGTCACCTTAATCGAGCTCCTGGCCGATGCCCACGGACCCTGTCTCCACGAGATGGAGTCACGACTGGCTCGTTGGGAAAGCAACGCCAGGCACAACATCGGCGACTTTTTGTACAACACACTGCTCAACGTTCTGCCGCTTTACGACCAGTACCTCGAGAATCTTCTACCAGTTCTGGAGAAGTTCGAGTACTCGATACGTACCTCAAAACACTTCGACCAGCTCTGCAGGGACTTTGAGGCGCAGAAGCATTGTTATCTGCCGCTCACGAGCTTCTTGCTGAAGCCACTGCAGCGCTTGCTGCATTACAACAGTATTATTGATAGTGAGTTTTTTTCTGTATAATATGATTCTTTTGTTGAGTAAATAAGGAACATGATAATCTAATGTTCTTTTGGTCGATCGCAGGATTGTTAGACCATTATCCGAAGGACCATACGGACTTTGAAGACTGTTTAGCTGCGAGGGATAGACTGGGCGAGACGCTGCTCGAGGGCCTGACAGTTCTTAATCAAGCTGTAATTATATTTTCTTTTTTTGTACTGCAAATTTTTAATAAATGATGTCATGGATCTTAATCGGTTTTGTGGATGTTT
Organism: Cecidostiba fungosa; assembly: GCA_900474305.1. NCBI lineage: Eukaryota > Metazoa > Arthropoda > Insecta > Hymenoptera > Pteromalidae > Cecidostiba > Cecidostiba fungosa. Next base: position 95,258 of record UCOJ01000407.1, read on the forward strand.
TGTCATTAGGAGAATTTGGTCCAGTTATGCGAATTGCAGCGAGACATCAGTGGTTTCGATAATCTGGTACAGGAAGGTCGAAGGTTCATAAGGCAGGGCTGCCTGCAGAAGTATAGTCGAAAAGGCTTCCAACAGAGAATGTTCTTCTTGGTACGTTATTTCCTCCTTAAAACACCAGTCATCCATTGATGCATAAACGATGTTACAATCGATAAACTAATAAACTTCTTTTCACAGTTTTCCGACGTATTGCTCTACACATTCCGATCGCAGCAGCCCACCCAGTGCTTTAGGGTTCACGGTCAGCTGCCCTTGAAGAGTATGAAGATCCAGGAGAACGACAACAAGACCGGCAGCGACTTCGCCTTCGTCATTCACGGACTCGGGAATCAGTAAGTTTTTGTCAAAATATGTAGGCATTTCGTTCGATGGTTACAGTGTCAATTTTTTAACTAAAAAATTTAACACTTTTCCAGATCCCTGACAGTTGCTGCCAGTAGCGAAGAAGAAAAAGAACGATGGCTGGAGGATCTCAACATGGCTATTGCTCAGACTGACTCGGTGGAGGGAAAGATGCCGTACCTAAACCTGAAGACTTGCAGTAAGTTAAAAAAATAAACTAAAAGTCACTATACCATTTGACTATAGTTTTTTACAGTTGTATATTAAAAAGTAAAATTATTTTAAATTGTTTTCTAGTCTTAGGATCAGTGGACGAAGTGGGAGACGGTACTGGAATAGAAGGTGACCGCACGAGCTGCGGTGGCGCCAAAGCATCCCAGCGAAGCAACACCACGGTGCACGTCTGCTGGCACAGGAATACGAGTATCAGCTACAGCGACCAACTCAGAGCTTTTCAGGTAAATATTCAAAATTCTAATTGCAACGTCGAGAAGAATCGTTTTAAAATTATGAAAATATAAACGGTTTGGTTTCTGTACAGAATCAGCTGAGCGGTTTTCTCCTGAGAAAATTCAAGAACAGCAATGGCTGGCAAAAGCTCTGGGTCGTCTTCACAAACTTCTGTCTGTTTTTCTATAAATCCCACCAAGACGATTTCCCACTGGCAAGTCTGCCTCTGTTGGGCTACGCCGTTTCGCAGCCGTCGGACAATGATGCTATCAACAAAGACTTTGTCTTCAAACTGCAGTTTAAGAATCACGTGTATTTCTTCAGAGCTGAGAGCGATTATACCTTTGGAAGGTACGTTATGTATTTCGAATTCTAAATCTTTATTATACCGACACTGCATTGATCGTAGAATAAATTAAAATAATTTAAAATATATTCTACGTCGTATATGGAAAAAAATTGTTAATGAGAAATGCACGTTATTATCTTGTCGATGACAATTTTCTGTATTCAATTTTTTCAAACAATTTTTTGTCTATATTATAGCACATGCAATAACTACAAATAATAATTGTCGAATTGTCTTATTTATAGGTGGATGGAAGTCATTAAGAGTGCTACGCAACAGAGTCACGTAACGACAAGCTACAGTCTCAAAGAGGACTATTAAATAGCGTAAAGAACGAGAAGAAAACCAAAATTCTCTATAGCAGTGAGATCCAGTAATCTCACCTGAAACCCTCTCTATCTGTAAACACGCAATAATTGTAATGAAATTACGATTTAGTAGTACCTTGATGAATTATTTAGGGTATTTAATAAACTTCGTTTCTTTCTCGCGAATCTTAGAAGATTGATTTTAGAAACATTTGATTGCGAGTAATCAAAATCGTTCGATATTAGGAAAAAAGAGAAGAAAAGACGAAATAAAGCATCAAAATCATGGCCTTAGAATTAAACAATTTTTGTATAGGGGAACGCAAAATTCCGCACTGTTAGCCCTCAAAATTCTAAAAAGCGTTTTCTTACTTTATCATTTTAAAGTATATTGTTAGTCTAGAGAATCTATATACATAGTATTTTGTTATTTACGTAAAATCGAGAGGAGAGAATTGTATCCAATCATTCTCACGCTCTATAAGCATATTATTTATACAATTTCGGTAAAGTTCTATCCTCGTTAAATTTATCATTAAAAAATGTCATTCGCACGTTAAATTATACAAACCATCGTTTCCACTTTAATTAAAAAAAGAACGACTCGAATTTCAGTCGAAGAAATAAAACACAGGGTAGAACTCCACCTCAGGAGTATAAAAGCCAGACGCTCGAAGCTTTTAAAAATGTAGGCGGCCACAAAGCGCGTCGTGTATTATTCATCTTGCTCCTCACATGTACGAGCGCGATTATACTCGTCGCGCCTAAATCAATACCAAGAGTGCGAAATTTACGAGAAAATCCCGCGAATGCATTTGCACTTGCGTCGCATTGTGCCGAAGGTGAAGAGAAGGGAGAATATAGATGTATATAGAACGAATATGTGTCTCATTTTTAGCGAGTTTTTTTTAGACTCGTTTGCACTTGCAGTTTTTTTAAGCGCGAAATCGCCTTTGTTCGATCGTATATATGATTATTATTATTATTATTATTATTATTATATTGTTTTTCTTTTAATCATTGTAATTTAATGCACTTATTAGTCAGTATTAAAAGAATACTGGAATATTCGGTTGTATAATAAAGTTTGTTTCGTGATTATATAAAGTCCCATGCAAAAATATCCAGTGCTAAGTCAAGTCCGTGTGTCAAAGTAGCGTTTAAAGAAGCCGTTGTTGTTTTTTAATGATCGATCTGGTGCTGATGTTCGCTCGTGCTTTTTTTGCCTGGGACATTTACACAGAAATCGTTTATTTTTAAATTTACATTCTTATATATGTGTATTCAAATTCGACATTCTCTGGGCGGTTTGTTTTTTTAACATATCAATTTTCGATTCTAAAGCAATCAATAATCAAGACTGCAGACAATTAACGTATAAGCATGTCCGAGCTAGCATATACAATTAATTCATATGAAAGTAGCGATAATATACGTAAGCTTAAGAGAGTACAAGTTATTTAAGCAATGTCCAATCAAATGTTCAATGTCAGCGCTGCGATTTTTTACAAATCGTTTAGCCACCAATCAACAAATGTATAAGCGAATCAAAGAATTCATAATTATAGTGTCTTCGTCGATCTGTGGAAGCTGTATAACTATTTTTCGAATTGTGAATCAATTTTTCTGCGCAGAACTTTGTGAAGAGGAGGAATTTTGTAAGCTGCGAGAAATTTTAAAGGATATAATTATACACAATAAAAATTTACCTCATTTCCAATCGATGCTTCTATTTACAGTCTTAAACTATCCTAATTCCTAAAATATACACATAATCAACTCAACCGCAAAAAGATACTTTGAAAAAACCATGACGTCAGAGAATATACACTAGAGACGTAGCTATAAGCCTAACTACGCGTTTCTCAGAATCAATTCTATTACATGTCTTTTGACAAATGGTAAAATTGTTTGAACTTAATTTTTTATCTCTATATACCTCTATGTTAATCTAAAGTGATTCACTTTGATATCCTGTACACAGGAGCCGGATTACCAAGCCTTGCATATTATATTTTTTTCTGCAAAGTCATTATTTTGATGGTCGGAATTGTCTTTTTTATAGAGACATTGAGACGGGCCACGCTTGTGCAGTGTATGATATAACTGTAAACAAAAAAAACCGGTTTCCTATTATCATAATATTTGCATATTTCGCTTATTCTTGTCTCTATGGCTAGAGTAATTATTGCGTTCCACAGTTATTTCTTGAATACAAGTCTGCACTGTTTCTGCGTGATTAAACATTTTTTGTTAAAGTCAAGGCAATCAGACCTAAAACTACTACTGCAATCAAAAAATATATTTTTAAACAAAGAATCACAAGCAAAATATCATAAGAATCGAAACTTTGAAGCACTTTCAACACCGACATTAAGTTCAAGAAAAAGTTCAACGTCCATTGTTTATCGATTTCCTCTATTCATCATCCCATAAGACGAGCGATGAAGTCCAGAGAAGTATTAAGTATCAGAGACAGAAAGCCATCTGAGATAATCTCCAGCACAGCCAGGCTTATTACATGTTAAATAATAGCGTCTCATTAGCGGCCGTTTAATCGCCGCCAGTCGTAACAGCCATAAATATCTCCAGCGTCGACTAGACCTGCAGCCGTGTGAGAAAATGCTCGATTCAAAAATATGACGATCCCGGTGGTAGAAACCCGAGACTCTGTTCTATCGCGATGACTCGAGCTGCAATTACTGCAAGGAGGAGGAGGCAAAAAGTCGATCGAAGCCAACGATCGTCGTTAAGGATGACCTTGCGTCGTTTCCTCTTTGATATCTGTGTATGACTGTGGCGTTCTGGGCTTGAAAATCCAGTGGGTTTTCTGAAAGTGCCTGTAAGCTGTAGGAAAGTTTCGGATTTTTCATGAGGTGATTGCGATGTTTCGAAATTTCCTGGATTTCGGAGTTTAGGTATTGTAATTATGAAGAAGAGATGAGACAATGTGTTTTCACAATTGATTGTATGATAATTTATGAATTCACTTATGTCTCTGGATGATTCACAATCATTCTATATTTGGATTGCTTTTGTTGTTTTTACTAGGTAGAACAAAACAAAAATCGAATACATTTGCACAATGGGAGCATTTTTTTATATTACCAATGCTTTTACTTAGACACGAAGTTATACTAGTATATATAGTGTACCGTAATCAATAAATGATAATTTTCCTGAAAATATTGAATAATTTTTTAGCATAAGCAACAAGCAACAATAAATAAGATATAAGAAGCATGAAAATTATTATGTTAGGTATAGTAAAGAATTTTCAAAAACACGCTACAGCAAACGTATAGAAATGCCTCGACTAACGCAAATAGGTATTAGTTCAGGGCAGGTATATACATCCTCTCGTCCGGAAAGACCGGTATGGTATCGTGAAGCCAAATAAAAGTGTGTAACACACGTCTATACGCACAATCCATTACACCTCGTAAAAATCATTGCACTCTTCTAACCTTGAACGAGTACTTGGAAAAGTTATTGCCCTGATTCTTAATAAACATCTAGAAGGGAAAACCCGATAAAACGATTTTTACACAAGCGTAATGATTCAACGGAGAACCGGTTCGACGCTTATCCTTTTGACTCCGATACACATCGTAGGTAAAATTTTCTTGATAAAGGCCAAGTTTAGTACCACGATTAGCTAGTCAAATTTCGGATCACTTTGAATACGGCCGTGGATTAGTTATCGCTTATTGAGAATGAGATCAAAGTTCAATTATTCCCGAAACTTTGTATTGTTTTTGCTTAAAAATACCATGAATAAATCGATAAGCAGATCACTCCCAATCATCTACTTTATTATAAAGAAAAAAGACAATAGAGAAACCGGTGTAATCAATGCAGCGAACGCGCGGCTTCTTGGGGAATTTCAAAACCGCCGGGGAGTCCCCACATCAATGAGATCGGTGACCGCATACAGTATGGTATATCGATATACGATGTCTCGCGATTCACGCACACGCCTGCGTTTTTCGCCGTAAACAAGCGGTCTGACCGTATAGAGTCGATCTTGAATTCATATGCATGGGGAGGGGGGACCTTGTAATACATAGCGGAACAACGTTTGGGGGATTCTTTGAATGGATGGCAAATTTTTTTTCTATGTTTACTAATGGACTTGTGGTTATAACGTACTTGTGCCAATTATACTTTTTTTCATTTTTATGCAGTAAAATCATCTTGGGTCGTCAACTCATATTTTTTATGTGAATCGCTTAGCTAATTTTTTGCTATAAACATCATTCATCATTTTTCTACTGCTGCAGCCACTGATTGTTACTCATTTATCCCTATTGCTATTTATCCGACACTGATTTTGTGAGACTGAAAACAATAAACAAATAAAAATCACTTAAAAATGTGTTAAACGTGATAGTGCTTTGAAATATAAGTTATCGGGTCACTGCCACAGAGAAGATAATAATGTTCTTGGCTTAGTTCGACGAAAGATTTTTACTATTTCAATGACTTTTATAGTGCGAAATGTTAATTTTACGTTTCTCAATACGTTTCTCAATGCAATAATAAATTGTATTAAAATGACTGAATTTTAATAAAACATAATATAATTGAAATTTTTCTATGTAAGTTATGCTCATCACTGAGTTATATATGTTTGGTTGTTTGTTTGTCGATTTATTTTGAAGATTTGACCTAAATTTCTATTCCAAAAGATATAATCCAGTGTCACTTATATTATCACTTTCTGCGTTAATATATGATAATAATTTCCCGCCTTATATATGTATTTCTTTGTTTACAGTAGGTAGTGCGCGCGTAATGATAACATCGGATACAAAAAAAAAGTTCGTTCGTGTTATTGTGGCTACTGTCCGCGATAACGTGAAATCTTTACTGGTCCAGTTGTCTTATGAATACAAAACGTTAAACTCTTATAGACACTATAGAAAGTAATCAATCCAATGAAACTTTCCGAATAACCTTTTTTCTCGTATCGTAGATACCATGATGTATTTACAGGAGGAAAAAATATGAATAATTGCAAACACGATACATAAATCTCTTTTCTGTTTCCGAAGATCAAAGGTTTTCAGGACCCCCCTCACAATAACTTCGGCTTCTTTTATCTCCTTTGTGCCGATGAAGATGCCACATTACTGTATATGGAAATGAAAACGAGGAAAAATAATCATAATTTTATGTCTTAGAGTTTCTTGTAGTGTTGAGTTTGTGATTGTAAATTTATATGGCCAGACTATGATAGAGATAACAATTATTTACATTATTAGAATTTCAAATTTGCTGATTATTTTATTTGCCGTCGTAAGATAATTGTTAAACTTTTTAAACTATATTAAGCAACATTACAGGAAAAGAACGTTGATTTAACAATAGGTTTACAAATCGGTTCTTTAGCAACAATAAAATTCGAATTTAATACTCGTGGCAATTTACATAAAAGACAATGATACATTAATCGAATGGAAAAACCAAACTATGTTTATCCGCGCAATAAAATTACAATTGCAACAGATCGCAATCGCTGAAAAAACTGCTAATTTTAGATGTAACATTCGAGCTTTTCCATTCTATTGATAACGGAATTCAAAAACTCCACGATTCTCGAAACTCGTCCATAAGCTTCCTACATACTTTCAACGATTTCGCATTAAGTACATACGATAGAGTCGTATGTACTTAAAATCGAGTCGTACGTATAAACGTTACGACTCGATTTCTGGACGCAATCGGATTTTCCCAGGCTTATTAATTACCTTTTGAAAATAGCGGAGTTTTTTTCATTTTGGGAAATCTTTGCTTTGCAGGAAGGAGGTGCGTTATGATGAGCGAGAACGTTATTGTTTCCGTGTATTATTACACGCTGTGGGCAATAATTTATGTTGGTGTAATTGGATAGTGAAAATTTTCGCGTTTCAGAGATCAATGATTGATAATGACAACAGTAAAATCTTTCCAAGAAGGGCTGTTAAAAAAGTCGTGTGCTGGGGAAACTAAGTTGCTCAATTTTTTTTTTTCTATGATTATCACTGGGATTTATGATTGTTACTTCATAGTCGTCAAACTTCTTCTTATGACGTGTATTGGAATTTTGAGATATAGTTTGAGGAAAGAACGCTGCAGTTGTATATTTGTTGATATTTTAAAAAGTTGTTAATGATGGAACATTGTATTTTTGACATGATTGTTTATAAAGCAATACTGATGTGATTGGCAGCTCGGATATGTCAATCAAGGAAATTAATAGAGTTTGCTTAGATACTTTGTTTATAGTACCTTGAAATTTAAGTGAATAATGAATGTTTGACGAGACAAAAAATCTATGAAGAAGGATGTATAATAATATAATTTTCGTAATAGTGTATACTATATAAATATTGAGAGCTATATAACAGTTTTGTAACTCTATTCAAATATCTTTAAGGTATTATTTACGTTTCCGGTATTTTAGAGATGATTTTAAGTAGCCATAACAGTAGACCCAGTTGAGTTCATTCTCAAGTGATATACCTCGTCATACTACTATGTTGTTGAATTTAGAAATAATTATAGGAATGAATTTTCAAAATTTCAAAACTGCTTTATAATATAAAACTAAATCGATGAGACATCATACTAACTGATAATAATGCATATCGAACTATATTATACATGATAAAATCCAAGTTGCATGAAAACCAGTTTTTATGTTGAAATAAGAAATGTTGATAGATAACGAAGTCGAATAGCAAAAACACGTGAATCACATCAGTTTCCAAAAACGCTGACAAATTCATTTTCTCTTCTCACCAAAAAGTTTTCCTCGCCGCGATAACGCCGAAAGAACTGCATCACTCTCTTTCAAAAACCAAAACTAGACTCACACCACCAAAAAAAGCTCTATACAAGTAGTTCAAGCTCTTCACGGGTCAAGTATAAAAACTTTTAGTCAGTAGCAGTAGTCGTACTTCGATTTTCGGACCTCCGAGATCTCTGTGTAAAGGAGGATTATCAATACAGAGGCGGGCCTTAACACACATGTTGCCGACGTGTGGCCTTGGGGGATTTTGTTGTTCCGCGGATGATCGTTTTCGAGAATCGAGAGAGAGAGACGACAGCGTCTCGCGAAGCAAGACGTAGAAGAAGGAGAGACGCGCGTGTATAGCCGGGCCAGTCTCTGGAGTGGGAGGCGATGTATAAGAGCGACCGAGAATCACTCGACGGACATCACAGTCTCGCAAACATGCGTCAGTTTCGGATAGTCTTCGGCCTTTTGGCCATCCTCGCTCTAGCGCAAGGTAATTATATTCTTACCAGGGAATTTAGTGCTTGATCGACAATCACTTTGGACTTTGTAATTGTGTTTTTTCGTGATTATCAGTGCTTAGTATTTTAGTTCTTTACTGGTTTGATTAGAAGCAAGATATACGAAATTTTAAATCAATTCTTTTTTCTCCGATCTATCAGCACTTGTGAAGGTAGACGCTTCTTATAAACATTTAAACATTTAATTTACAGCCTTCCAACCGCGCGACAAGCGCTACGCCGGTCACTACGGTGGTGCATCATCTGCAGCCAGTTCCTCGAGCTCCTCGTCGAGCTCGTCGAGTGCTTTCGGCGGTAGCGGAACTCACACCAAGACCGACTCTCACGCAACCGGTGGTGCAACCGCTGACGCTAAAGCCACAGCTTTGGGTGCCGGTGACGGAATCGTCTTCCAGGATGGTGGTTTCGGCGGCGGCCAATACGGCGGTGGTCAATACGGCGGAGGTCACGGAGGTGGTGCTCAGTTCGGCGGAGGTCACGGAGGTGGTGGCTTAGGTGGTGGCCAGTACGGTGGTCAATACGGTGGTGGACATGGCGGAGGAGCTGGAGGCTTCGGTGGCAATCAAGGAGGTGAGTATTCATTGGGTGAACTGGATGGTCGTGATGATGGAATTATTGGATGAGTTTGATTTGCTGTTGAATTTCGAAAGAACTTCGTTTGGAATGTTTTGATTTACATGTACTTGGCTGCGTTTGTTTTCTTATTAGAGGGGAATTTGAAATTTAAATGAGTGACTCAGGTTGATCTTGAAAATTTGCGTGCGTAAAAATAGAGAGAAATATCGTTGTATACAAAGTGTCGCTTCGCGCGTGAATACATGTTTTTTTGATTTTTTTTTTATGAAAATAAATATATTACTCTTTTGTTACTGTTTATAGTTGTTGTTGTTGTTATCCTTGACGAGTAAGGTACAGTATTAACTTTTGTGTAATCACGCACTTATGCTTATGTATATAAAAGCAATACAAAAATATCAGGAGAATGCACGTTAATATTACAATATATCAATCAATCATCCAATTGCACATCACGACATTCACGTATTACGAAAATATTCGTAAGATATTCGTCTGTTAAATACTACAAGCTATGGAAAATGTCAATATTCAAGTTCATATACTTGTGAACTCGTTTGATACGATTCTAAAAATGGTTTCTTGATACAACTTACGTACAACAATTATTTATTTAGAGTCATTAATTTATTAATGAACTATACCGACAGTGTCAAATACAAAGAATAAACTCAACAACGAATTTTGTTTCCATAATAAATAAATTACTGAACAAATTCTTTTCTTATCTGTTCCAGGCTTTGGTGGTGCAGGAGGTTACGGTGGATCCGGCTCAGGTGCCAGCGCTAACGCGAATGCTGCCGCTGCCGCTAACGCCAATGCCGGTGCCGGTGCCGGTGGATTCGGCGGTGGTCACGGTGGTGGAGTAGTCCCAGTCGGCCCAGTCGGTGGTGGCATCGGTGGTGGTGGTCCCGGCTTCGGCGGTGGTCACTCCGGTGGTTTCGTAGATGGTGGACACAACGGAGGTGGTGGATTCGTCGAGGGTGGACACCAAGGAGGTGGTGGCTTCATTGAAGGTGGACACCAAGGAGGTGGTGGCTTCGTTGAAGGTGGACACCAAGGAGGTGGTGGATTCAGCGAAGGTGGACACTACGGTGGTGGCAGTGGATTCGGTGGACAACAGGGTGGACACTACGGCGGCGGCGGCAGCAGCGGTGGTTTCGGTGGTGGTCCCGTCGGTGGTGCCATTGGTGGAGTTGGTCCAGTTGGTGGTGCCATCGGTGGAGTTGGCCCAGTCGGTGGTGCCATCGGAGGAGCTAATGCTAACGCCAACGCTGCGGCCAGCGCTAACGCCAATGCCGGAGCTGGTTCCGGTGGATTCGGCGGTGGTCACGGAGGTGGTGTTCCTCTTGGCGGAGGTGGTTACACCGGTGGAGTCGGCGGTGGAAACGGAGGATTCGGTGGCGGTAACTACGGCGGTGGTCACTCCGGAGGTTTCGGTGGTGCTCCCGGCGGTGGATTCGGAGGCGGTTTCGGCGGTGGAAATGCTGGTGCCAATGCCGGTGCCAGCGCTAACGCCAACGCCAATGCTAATGCTGGCGCTAATGCCGGTGGTGTAGGAGGTGGATTCCCAGGTGTGTATTTTGAAGCTTTCATAATTTAGTTATTTAAAATTAAGTAATTGGAAATTATGGGTTGTATCAAGAAGTTGCAAACAGTGAAAATTAGATACATTTATTAGTTATCGCGTCATACTATTCCATTATCATCAACATTATTATTCAAGCACTTGTTATTATTTTTCTAACAGCACAATTCTATGTAGTCTGCACTATTTTTTAATATCTGTGACTAATCCGTTAGAGAGTATAATAAACACGTTTGTAAACAAATGTAAATTTATTTCACAGGTGGATTCGGTGGAGCTGTACCATACGGCGGCCAATACGGTGGTCATGGTGGTGCTGGTGGTTTCGGTGGAAGCGGCGCTACCGCCAGTGCTAACGCTAACGCCAACGCCAACGCCAACGCTGTCGGGTAAGTCGAAATCTATTTTTTCTTGTTTAATTTTCCCGTCATAATAAGTGACCTTATAGCTGAACGATCTAGAGAACGATAGATTACGATTTCTGAAACGCGGAATATTTTGCTAAGCGATATTTTATATCAGAAAAGTTCATCCCAGTGACTCCGCTTCTATTTTTATCGGTATATATTCCGATAACGAAAATAGCTACGCAACAAAAAAAAAGTTCACACTCCAATAACACGGGAACTGATTACCAATGCGAGGTCGACCTTGTCGTCAATCTATCTCCCATAATCCGCGTGATTTTTCCTAAGACTTCTGACCTTGATACTTCCGGGAAGAATAAGCTTTATATTTATCATATATCGTTATTTTAGCGCAAATGCGCACACGCGATTAACCTGACACAGACGGACGCTCCTAATATTTTCTTCGTTTTTATTGCAACATTGTGGAAAAACGCCTGTCCGACTCGCTGAGCGTTGGGAGTGTGTTATTGTTATGTTAAGAAGTTAGAACATACGTTATCCTAAACGCCGTGAGTAATCTCCTTGTATTCAGGCACTCTTTTATAATGAGCCGTTTTTAAATCTTAATTAGGCACGTATCACACAACGAATTATGACTAGTCACTTCTTGAAATGAGCTTTGTTGCTTCGAGCATTAGAACGATTCCGAAACGTATGATTTAATTTTTCTTCCAATTTTATAATTTCAGTCTCTTCGCTCGTATCAACGCCGACGACGAGAGCGAAGTCAAGGAAAAGGGCACCGTCACCGACGCCAAGGGTGTCTTCAGCAGCAGCAGCTCCAAAATCGACTCGACCGGCAAGGGAACGTACGAGGTCTCCGCTGGCAAGATCCCCGCGTAAACGCATCATATCAAACATCTTTTTTTTTATTAAAAAAAACTCGATAAAAAAAATTGTTGAGCCACGACGAGAAAGAAAATCGATCTTTTTCGTCGCGAGCGTTTTCTTTTTTACAAAAATCAGGAGTCGACAATCATTGACGACACTACCCGATCTTTGGGGTAGGATATTATACATTCCGCGTTTTTTTTAGTGATACGCTTGAATTATTATACTCGCCGCGCGAATCGCGGCTCTCGGATAACGCATTTCGTTTGTTGTGCGTGACGTGAGAGAGGAAAAGGAGAACGAGGTCGGTCCGTGTGCGTCTTTCTCTCTTGCGATTAAGATCCGAGCTCATGACATTTGCAAATTGAATCTCTCACGCTCGCTGAGTACTTACTTAAGTCTATAAGTGAATCGCATTGTGATATTAATAAACGTCGATGACTTTGAAAATCTTGCTGTTTTATCTGCTTGTTGTGCTCATGTCTCTGTGTCATTCTTACCTAATCCTCTCATCCTGTATATACTTGTATGATCGTGTAGATGTTTGTGTTGTTATATGCTTTTGGATTATTCATGCAAATGATGGAAAATCGTTTGTTTTTATTTACGAGTCTTCTTTTTTTGAGAATCGGTTATTAATAGTAAATTTTTCAAATTAGATGATTATGCACTCTAATTGTCGTCTATTATTCTTAAGTGAATCCATATTATCACACAATCTTTAGATCTATTAAATAAGAAGACAAGAAATTAAGAAAATCTCATATATATAAATGCTTATAATTTACTTCAATCTTTTAGTACAAGTTCGTGTGTAATAGCGAAAATTCCCAACAATTAAAGAAACATTAAGCCGCATCGTCTAATGAATCGCTAATTGATTTAACGTACAAAATATAAAGGTGAGCTCGTACTTCCCCAACGCGTCATCACAAATCGTATTTTTATTTGACGTTTTCATTTGTTCACCGACCACTAATGATTAACACCTAATATATAGAGAGTTTTTATCCTTTCTTAGAATCCATATAAAACCTGCATATTATCTAACATATGCTTATGTTGAAAATAAATTCTACCGGTATATATTAGACTATTACATCGCTTTCATTATTTTGCAAAAACTCATAAATATTTCTAATCCGAACTAAGCTATCTAATTAAATTTATCGTAGACTGACGCAATAAAAAGCATAGACTCACGGGTGGTAGAAAAGATAAAAAGTCAAAAAGAAAGTGCTAGAAAGAGTTAGTCAGAGGTCAAGGATAAGAACTCAAATCTCGTATAAGTTATCAAGTCCACTGTTGCGCAACGAGAAATTCGCCAAAAGGGTGGCTCTTTTACCCACTTTTGATCAGTACGTGACGAGTGTCAAGAGCATCACGACTAAATATCTTATCGATAAAAAAAGTTCTATCGGTGAGGCTAAGAAATGTGAAGTGTGAAAAATGATTGGGTGATGGTTTGATATTGCAACATCATGCAATTCAGGGTAAAATGAATAAACTCTGTCTGATTATAATAATCAATTGTTTTGTAAATAATGAACGCGTTTTTTTATTACTTCCATATTCAAAGTAGATAAATATCGTTTCTTGAAAATTGATACAATTAGACATTTTTTTCAATATGAATATTTTATTTGATAATAGAATACATACGCACTAAAAATGATGAACACTTTACATTCCAATTATTAGAGAAGTAAATTAAACAACGCACGTGTCTCGTTCGAATGCATAGGAACGAGAAAAACTACAAAAACTCTCAACGCAGATCTCTTAATCGCTGTTGAAAATCACAATCGATAGCAATTAAAAATAACCGGCATAGGAGGAAGGTCGAAATAATAAGCATCAGTGTAATAGAAAAGAGAGAGACAAAGATGAAGACGTCGAGACGAGGCTAAAAATTTATTTTGCGCTAGAGGCCGATGAATAATACATGAAGTTTGCGCGGTTCTCATACAGAAAGGAAACGCAAATATTTCGCGTCGCTCTTTTGTGCATTTAAAAAGGGATAATTTTTCTTAGGATCCGCACGAGCAACTCTTATATGGTCGTTGACCTTTTCGGGATGACGAACGACGAGACGCTCGTCTTTGGGATTTCTATTGGGATTTTCGAGCTCTTATGGATTTTGTGAAAATAAGAGGCTTGTGGCAGTTGAGATATAGAAATATGGGAGTTCTTATAATTGCTAATATGTCGGAAGTTCAGTTAGTACTATGGTGTAGTGGTCAATTAAACATACATATTTCCGAGTGACCTTTAGAAATTTTATGTGCAGAACACGTGCATAGGCGTAATTCTAGTTTTTAAATTTTTCTGTTTCAAATAGAATTTTACTAACTCTAATATACAAAAGATCGATGATTATACCTGACGAATATTGACTTATCGCAGGAATATTGAAATAAAATTTTCTCTCAAAATTGGCGTTAATGATAATAATAAAATAAAAATAATTTTACGTTCTACAAACTATATTGCATTGACTTTCAGCTTTTTAGAAATACTCTCAGTTTTATTCCGCAGTCTCTATTGTTAATCTCTAGATAGTACGCAAATAAACTGCAAAATTTTACAATTTATGTATACATCTTTATTTGATCAATTTTTTTCTTACTTTTTCTCAAAAACATATGTATTATTCAAGACAACAAAGATTACGAGGTTAGCAAATTTTAATATTGATACAAAAGCTAAAAATATTGTAACAAAAAAAGATTTTATTAATCATACTTACTAATTTATTCTCAGTCTAAAACCTAGAACCATCTATCACTTTTTTTAAGAGACGATCATAAAAATCAAATCAAAGAATATATAAATTGAAAGTTTGCGGTTTTTAAATCTACAAACCAGGCGACCAATCACGTTTACGTATTAAATACTTCACAACAAAGGCCATCATTTTTTGTAAGAGAGGATTGAACACGGAATTGCAATCATTGGACCAGAATGATAGTGTTGCTTAGAATGACAGCCATTTTAAGCCACGATTGCCATTCACAGTAAAGTAAGGCCGAGTGAGATTTCTAAAAACATTTAGCGCGTTAGTCCGCGTTATTGTTAAAAATGGTTAAAAACTGAGTTTTTAATTCTATTTTTTGTATTACTAATACTTGTAGGTATACTTTTGTCACTAATCCTAAATATGAAACTCCATACTTGGATTATTTCCTTGAGCGTCGCATATTACGTTAGTGCAATGAAACTGTACTGGGAAAACTCATTCAATATAACAGTCAATAAAATTACGGAAAATTCTCACCAAATAGTAATATTTGTTAACGAAAATAATTCAAAGACCCGGATTCAACAACAAAAATTCATCCAAAAGCTTGAAAGTGAAATATCGACAACATTCTTCACCATAGAATACTTGAAAAGTTTTCATGCAAACATAATACAAAGTTTTCCACTACTTAGAAATCCGAGGACCTCAGCATTATACATGATTCTGCTAGAACAGCTTAATCAATTCCAAGTAAATGAATACTTAGAATATTTTGCACAACTTTCGCCCTTGCATACCCGGCCTAAATGCTTATTAGTCATTTTCGATAATTCCACTATTAAAAAGGATGAAATGGAAACAGTATTGATGAATGCTTGGAAATTTAAGTACCTTGATTTTTCGGCTCTGCACGTTCACTTGAATGAAGTTTTCTATTATAACCCTTTTGAAAATGTTTATATGTTGAAACACTTCGATAATTGCGATATATTTCCTAACAAATTAATAAACATGCATCAGTATTCACTTAAAACTCTCATCTTCCATATACCACCATTCTGTAGAATTGAAAAAAATAATAGAGGGGAAATGCTAAAAATCGACGGAGCAGATTTTTCGGTTTTAAAAACTTTTTCTATGGTAATGAATTTTACATTTTCATATATTACAGTCTCTCTTAATGAAATAGATACTTTACATTCGATGATAAATATAGCACAAATTAAAAAAGTTAATCTTATATCAAAAGGAGTAATACAATGGGGCGCATACAACAAAGATATAACACTAGGTACATCCTACATGAACAGTTTTTATGCAATCATAGTACCTATTTTGATTACAGAAAAATTAACAATAAATTCAGATTTATTTGTTCATTTATTGATTGCTGTCTTTCCTGCTGTATTTTTTTGGAAACTTTTAAATTTCTTTAATTTTCATAATCATCGCTTGACTGCATTAGACATATTCCAGATTCTGTTAAGCATTTCACATCATAAAGTGCCTCAAAAATTTTCCGGAAGAATATATTTATATTTATTGGTTGTATTTTCAATGATATATGGTTCAAGCTATTTCGCGAAGACGACAGATATCCGAATACAACGCGGTGAAATCGCTTTCGATTCATGGGAAGATATCGAGAAATCTAGATTACCAATATATAGCACTTTCACTTTTATTGAAAGGGTAAATAGAAACATATCGATCTGGCCTAATGCATTTAAATCAAAATTGAGGAATACAACAATTCCTGAGTGTATACAAAAATTAGCCAATGGTCAAAAAATGATTTGTGTTCTACCATATTTTTATTCTAAATATCTTGTGAATCAGTACAATAACCATGTTTATCCAGCTAAATTGAAGTTTTCGAAACTTCACTTAGCCATTGATAATGCGGTTTTCATTTACGAGAAGGCCAGTCCGTATATTGAAAGATTTGATGAAATTACGCAGAGAATAGTTCAACACGGCTTTTTGAGTTCTTGGGAATTCCGAAAAAAATATTGGTGGAATTTTTCTCAAGTAGAAAAGGAAAACGCACAGACCTTTAATAATGAAGATAATTATAGTATTGTGATTCCGTTGAGCTTCATTGCAATTTCTGGTTACATTATATCATTAATAATTTTTGCTGGTGAATAT
>UCOJ01000408.1:0-110450 GCA_900474305.1 Cecidostiba fungosa
GCCCTCCGTTATGTAATCATCTAGCATTTTACAAATTTTCAAGTTATTATAACAATATGTCGCCGAGAAAACCTTGAAAAATGCGATTTTGTATATTTTTCAATGTGTTTTTATCAATTGTCATAAGTAAATTAATTGTTTTTTCGTCTGCTATTTTGTGGCGCGAAATTTGAATTTTTTTTGACTTTCGGACCCCCTTACGGGATAAATCTATAACTTCGCGATTACGATGTCACACGTTGTAGGTATATACACAATGTCTCTAAAGTCAGATGAAAAGTAGACAGAGAATATGAATAAAAGAAGACTAATAACTTGTCCTCCCCCACAAAAGACAAAAGGAATAATCGCTGGAATTAGAAGGGGCACACATAATGCGGTTAGCAGCCGCGGCGACGGCGGTGCATTATCCGGCTGCAGCGGAATTAGCTCGGGACGTGGCTCTCCGCAGAAACCGAAGAGAGAGAGAATTATCGAGGACGTATATATAGTCTCGCGCATAATCGGCCGCTTCCTCGCTAATAATAATTTTCGCGGGCCGAGACGCCGGCAGGCAAATAGGGCCCCCGCCATTATTATATCGGGGCCCCTACGAAGCGCGCAACATGTGTATACCGTTTCTTCGACTCTTCGTCGGACCGTAATCATCCTCGGCGGCGCCGATAAACTCGCTAATATCCGGCCTTGCGCTTTCGTCGCGCGATTTTTTTCTGTTCTTTTTAGTTTAACATATTCATGCGTCTCTGTATTATAGAAGCTTGAATGAAATATAACGGGATCATTTTTTTTGTTTGGATATATTATATAAATATTCGTCGAGATTTTTGCGCAAGTCTATAAAGGAGAGAACAGGTTTCAAATTAGCGGTTCAATTAAAAAAGTGTGCATATGAAGCAGAGTTGTACTATGTATATATACGTGTAAATTTTCAATATTATGTCGAGTCGTAAAGAGAGAGAGATAAGCGCGATCGATTTCTATATAGTGCGCGACTTTTCGCAGATAGTCGTAAAATTGGGAAAGTATTTTCTGACATGATGCAGTTTTAAAGCGCGTTGCTTGCTTCTTAATTAGCACATTTATATATATACACACACACACGCGAGAAAAATACATTGTATATGAAAGCATATAATATCGGATGGCAATATTTACAGAACGAGCGCGAATGGAAGGTGGTGTCGAGAAATTCGACATAAACAAGGATTTAACTCAAGACTCCGCGCGAATATTTCACTCGATCGGCATCAAAAAGCTTCTCTTTTCTCCGCGGATTATACGCGTCAGAATAGGCTGAAACTTATGAAATACTAACTATAAACTCAGTAAAATATATCGGAATCCCGTATTCATATTAAGCGCTCGCGCGACGATATCGAATTTGAATTTCAAATTCCCGCGTCATTATTATTATTATATACCCGCGCGCCTAAATAAAGAAGAAATCCCAGTGTATATTTTGATTCTGATGCGCGACGATCATCCGCAGCCTTTATTATTATTTGTAGAAACGCGCAATATCACACATTGATTCTCACGGAAAGCTGCATAAAGCACAATTATATATTACGAATATATTTTCGCACACATAAAGAAAAAAACAAGCGCGATGACACCGCGGAAAAATGTATAATTGCACGTTATTCATTACCGCAATACAAGCGCGAGAAAAGCTCTTTTATCCTAGCGTCAACATGGCCGGAGACTTCCGTTCATTGTCGTTATATAGGCGCATGCGTACATCTCACATATATGTAGATCGCGCAGAGATTCGCGTGTGCGCCGGCTGCAGCTGATGAATTTTTCATCGGCGTGTATATGCAAAGTGCGAGTGTAGTCGTTTATCATCCCTTTTTTTTAATCGGGAAACTCTCTCGATTCTTTAAGAAAAACGTTAATTCGTATACACAATCGAGTGATTTTTTGCACATATAATACGCATATATCTATAGCATAGCTTTTTTTCAGCAACGGCAGCGGTGTGTTCTAGTCCGTCGACTTTTCACGCTTGGAGTAAAAAGTTTAGCATCGAGAATGAGAGAGAGAGAGAGAGAAGCGGCTTGATCTATACGCGACTGATGTTCTCTCTGCGGTCTAGATCTGCGGTTGGACGAGAGCGAGCCGAATGTCAAGGACTCGAGCGATTCGATGCGCGCGCGTTCTTATTTCTTTGGAGCAGCTCTGATGCTGTGTTTCCAGAGTGAGCTGTGAGAGTCGACGGGTTGAGGACTTTTCGAGGAACTCGATGCAAGAGAGTTTGAAATATTTTGATGTTTCGAACTCTCGCCGAGAGCCATTAATCAGAATTTAGATGGTGCTAATGAACGGCTTTTAATACCTATATCTTTCGTTCTAGTGAATCGTCGTAAACGAAAATCTCATACTCGTATCCTTACTATTATACATTACCGGATAATCATCGACGACACTCTCAGCTAAAGACTCACTTACATAATAATTCCCGAATCGCATCGACAAAGCCAATTTCACACGCGACACATTATAGCCTCTATAGTTGTGTATATCCCCGATACCGATCTCATAATATAAAAGTGCGAGAGGGCCCCGATAAGATCGTCGAGGGAAGAAGTGAGAGAGAAAAAAGGTATATAAACACGCGCTGAACTCACTTGAAGAAGTCGTTCCTGCAGAAGAGTTTGGCCTCCCTCGAGAAGCACTTCTCCTGCAGTGGATTCCGGCAGTCGCAGCAACGTACGCAGTCCGCGTGCCAGGCTCGGTCCAGCACGTTGAACAGGAACTTGTCCATAATCGGCTTGTCGCATCCCGCACATGACAGGAGCATCGCCAAACCACACCTGCCTGCAACAGACGGAACAGTCGGGTCGTTTTTTTTTTTTTTTTTTTATATTAAAGCCGTGTGCGCGTGGCAGCTTCTTTTTTGCAGTGATCGCTGCTGCTGCTGCTGCTATAATCTCTGTTGCTGATGGAGGACAATTATATTTTAAAAATTTCTTTGGGGTTTTGTGTACGTTTCTGTTATAGGAAGCTTAATTTGTACCCAAGAAATTTTTAAGGTAAAAGTGGGTGCTAGAAAAACATATATATTGGCTCATATCATACTTGATATACATCTACGAAGCACATGCGCGGAAATATATTTGGGTTGAGCTTGATTTTATAAAAGTTCATCGAGAGAGTCACTGCTTGTAATGTACGACTTTTACTTTTTTATGTTTCGATTACAAAGTTTACTGCGTATTCAGTTCAGATAATAGTATAACGTTTCAAAGTTATATTTTACGATATATAATATACGATTCAAAGTGCAGGAAAATTTATCAATGCCATGATAACTTTTATTCAATTTAACTCTCGTCCATCCTAATCGCTGTAATGCTCTTATAAATATGGATATAGCCTACAATATATGCACATCATTATGTAAGCTTTTCCATATCACAGTATACATAATTCTCCTGCGCTATCCTCGAGTATCAAACATATGTACAATTGATTAAGATATAGCCTTGAGGCGTTTTTCAACGGATAAACACATGCAGCATATCAATAATAATTCTAAATATAAATAAAACGAACTTGAATGAAATGAAACTACTCACTACACAGCAAAAGAAATCATATAGCAAAACTTTACTCTCTCCTATCGCCCAGAGCTCGAGCTACCCCTATTGTTGTTATACAAAAAAAAATGAAAATAAAACTGCACGTACGGCTTATCGCCATCGCGCAGCCCTATGAATTTTTTGCCACTTCCTTCGATGGGCGGAGCCGACAAGAGTCCTATACCAGCAACGCAGGCCTGTCAACCAAACAAACCACCCTCACTGTCGTCGTCGTCTGCAACCTCTCCAACACCCACACCTATATACTCTTGACTTCGATCTTACCCTACACTATAGTACTCCCCCGTCTTTTCCAACGATTTGAATAGCCAAGTTATAGAGGGGACTGGTCTCTCTCCCATCTGATGGTATAATTGAAGTTGAACGGTTTTTAAAGCTTCGCGGGACACCCCCTGAGCTATAATATATAGGACCTTTTTCCAAGTTGGATTGTGCAGTTACAGGTTTTGCGATGCGAATCGTTAGCGTATTTTTATGAACGTTATTAAACCGATGATGTTGGTTCTCAAAATTTTGGTGGTAAAGACGTTTATTGTTTGTGAAAATATTTACACGCACTGAAATCTTTTTTACAACAACGTGATGCGTAGTGAACTGATATGGCTATGGGATATATTTTCGTTTGAATTCTGATCGTTTTTACGCAGGAATAATACGAAATGTTTGGTTTGCTGAATTAAAATTACCATCCGAAAATATAATACATCAAATTAAAAGTTCGAAAAGCGTTTCCACTTTATCTAGTTAGTGTAGTGACCCTCATATAAACACGTTAACAATCGGTTCGTGAATTACCGTTAATCTTTTTTTTATACGAACATGCAGATGCTTTAATGCATAACCATACTTTTATATAATAGTTTTGATTTATTGTGGATATTCGTTTGTATATGTTAGTTCTATTTTTACCATCAGGGTATGCTTTGAAATTATCACGCGGCTTATGAATGTACGGTTCACTACATATTTCTACTTCTACGGTATCGAGATATAAATTGATACGAACCGAAAATGCAGACTCGGTTGAAATTCACTGAATGCTGCACTTAATTAATGCGAACTGCACGATTAAATTCATTAATTCAACCTTTGGTTTATACGATTGTTTCCGCACAAAGAGCTATCTATGCGCGATTTACCCAAAACGTGGAATTAAAAATGCTTGTTTATAACTTCTTTCAGTGAGTATAATTCTCGTACGATTACGACTTGGAAATACTTGTAAATAACCCGAGAAAACACATCATACGCGTCCGAACAACATCGCTCTAAATGCACATACAGATTATTGCAACAACTTTTAGACCAACAAACAAAAATCTACCGAACAACAGCATAGCAGTCAACCAAATGAAGAACAAAAAGAAAAAAAAAACAAGTGTAAAGCACAGCTGTAGAAAAACTCGGCTAAAACGTGTAAACCAAATCCTCCGGGATATTTCTACGAGAGCATCAGAGCCACAGGAGCGTCGGTTAATCCGACGGCTTCCGCGCGCGGCGGGTCGAGCAAAAAAAAAAACACCACAAGTCCACAAAGGAATTACATACACAGCGAGCGAGAGCAGAAAAAAAGAGCAAAAACTAGAGCAGACACGTGTGCGTGCGTACAGGGAATAGAAGAAGAAGAAGTAGTAGTAGTAAAAAGAAAAAAAAAGGTGAGAGATGAGAATATACATATGGTGCTTACCTATACCTATGTTGTGAGCCTGTGTGACGGGCAGGGGCGCGCAGCAAGAGGCCCCGAGGGTCGCGACCCTTATCCTGGGGGCGCCTTGCGCGACCCCCCCAGGGGCCCCAACCCCGGGCCCTTGGGCCCCGTAGCCCTCCACCTCCCCAGCCGCTTGCGCGGCTGCCGCCGCCTGCGTGCCGCCTACCCCCACCACCGCCGCCGCAGCCGCCTCGGTGGGCCCGGCCTCCACAGGCCCGTACCGGCCGAACGCCCCCGAGGGCCCCAGCTCTAGCACCCACTTCTACCACCTTTCACCTTTCACCTCCCCACCACCCACCCACCCTTCCCCAACAGCTTGTTTTTTTTTATTATGTATGGATTATACGACTGCAGCTATACTCCGCAAGGCAATGATGCCTGTATTTTAAATTTCTCTCTCTTTCTTTTTTTTTTTGTTTAACGAGTCCCTCTCGGCATAATCGCACACTTGACGGACGAGACGCGCGAACTCACACTGATACTACTGAGGTTGCCGTCGTGGTCCTTCCTCGTGGCAGCGGGCCCGCCGGCACCACGTGCTGCAGCTGCGACGCGAGCCGCCGGCCGCCGCAGCCTGATGGGCATTCGACGACCTTCCCACCGGCCTTTGCCCTCCACGATTTCTCTCTCTCTCTAAAAATCTTGACGTATATTCCTGCGGCTCTCTGCACTTGTGATTGCTGATCTCGTTGCGCTGATTTGTTACCAAGTAATCCTCATAATTATTCACACTCGCACTGTAGCACCGAGTACGTCAATACAATAAATCACTGTAATAAATAATAATGCGAGAGAGATGCAATATGTATATAAAGTGCGTCGGGCTGAACTGAGAGAAGTACAAGAAGAGAACAACGCGTGTGTCTGATCAGTGTCGGGAAGCCGGGCGCGCGCCGCTCGCTCGAGAGTTCGCCAGCCAACTGGCGGGACGCTCCGCACCTGCGAGCTGCTGCTCGCGGTCTCCTCCTCGGTACGCTTCTAGTCCCGCCCACGCTGCACCCCGAGCGGCATTATTTCATTGGTGAGCTTGCGGACTGGTGGGGGTTCAAGCTCCGCCTACTGTCCCGGCCAGACATGGCTGCCCTGTGAGTCTGAACATC
The DNA here is from genome assembly GCA_900474305.1 of Cecidostiba fungosa. Classification (NCBI taxonomy): domain Eukaryota; kingdom Metazoa; phylum Arthropoda; class Insecta; order Hymenoptera; family Pteromalidae; genus Cecidostiba; species Cecidostiba fungosa. Next base: position 6,414 of record UCOJ01000408.1, read on the forward strand.
GAGTGGGGGTGAGTATATATGGTATATATATACGTAGCTGCGCGATGCCGCCGCTGATGCTTCGAGAGGATATATACATTTACAGTGTGCTTCGAGACGCCCGATCAGCCCTTTTTCCAATATGATGCATCATATCGTCCCCCCCTGCGTGCTGTATATGTATATATTTTTTGACACTACTGCTGAATTTTTTCTTGACTTATATACGCGGCGAAGCTTTTTCATTTGGCAGGGAGGAAGCTTGCGAAAATTGGCGAGAGTGGTGGTGGTGGTTGAGGGGGTGGACCGCGAGCGGAGTGAGAGGGAGAGCAATTTGATTTTGCTGCGCGCAGAGCTTTTTTTCAGCCGCGGAATTACAAATTGAATGCAAAGCTCTCGCTCTCTCGGCTGGGCTTTGAAGTTCTTTCGATTATGTGTGTGTGCGTGCGTGCGCACGGGGAGAAAGTTCAGCCTGGCGGCTGCTGTGGTATTGGTATTATAATAGCTTCGTAATTTTCAATCGAGAAACGGGCTTTGAATTTTCGATAGTTTTGTAGTCGAGCTTTTTTGCGAGTTTTGTGGGTAATTTATTGACGATTGGTTTGTATTAAGATGCAAATATAAGGGTTTTTGGCAATCGGAATAATGGGTATTTTAAAGGGTTGCTTCTGCAGGTACTAGTCGCATGTATGAATTAGAATTCCTTTTGTATTAATCAATCTGAGAAACATATATTCAATAATTTTTTTCCAACGACAGTTTGAAAAACTGATTTAACTGTTTCACTGCTATACCAATGCATAAGCCAATTTTTCAAGTTAATTCAAAATTCGAAAATTTTAAATCAATCGAAGATTTTGTTTGCCTTTATTGGATTTATGCGGTGAAAAGTATAATTAAAAAATTGCTAATTGTTAAATTTTTTAATTTATTTTATGGCATAAAATGCAACAACATTTTCATTATTATTTTATGAGTCATAAGTATGAAAGGGTTAACTATTGAAAACAGTAGAACTATACGCGTTTGGTAAGACAATGTTAATAGTAGAGTACACGAAAATAATTCACTGAATCCTGTTACAATACAATAGAAATCCGAAAAAACCTATCAAAATCCTTTCGACAATTCCATCAGGACGCTCACGCAGTTACAGGCAAGCTCTCACCGTCAAAATCTCGGCAACGTCGACGTCTCTCTCATCTCTCTCTTTCTCGTATATGGCAGCAGCCACTGCCGAGAGAGATATCGATCCCCCGCGAATTCCTCCGTACCCACGAGCTTTCTGCCTTCCACCTCTCCTTTTCGCAAGCTTCGTATATACATATATACCGCCGACGAGACACAGCTTCTCCCTTTTTCGCATCACGACGAAGCTCTCGGCGATAAGGTCCTCTGCTGAAATGCCACAGGTTTCAGCGAAATCCCTCCGTTTCACGAGCTTCTGTATATAATATACATATATAGCGAGAGTACACGCGAAGTAGTACACACGTATATACTAGACAGATACACGAGTTTCACGTGTCAGCCTCGCCTATATGTGTGTTGTCTACTCTACTTCCGTATAGGTATATATGTGCGTGTGTAGCATCAGGCTTGTAAGCGCGAGAATATGATGGGCGCGATACGATCTGCCACACTCGCGAATTTTAGTTCGCGCCTGAGTGGGCTGCGAAATAATGAATATAACTCGAGACGAGAGAGATATTCCTGTATATGTAACTTTTGTTTTTCACTTTAGATCTGCTTCTGTGATCTTTTGCCGTTAATCATTTTTTTTTCTTCTTTTTTTTGTTTGTGTCTGACCCTACTCGACGTTATCTACTATACACTTGTGTGTTTGCTAATCTAATTATTATATAAAACGAGGAAAATACAGCTTTCCCACACGCGTCAATCCTCTAAATGAAGCGTTTTAACCGGATTTCAGTCTGAAACGTAGCGCAAAGCGAAAATTGAAATATAATTCTTCATTGAAAACGCGTCTGAAAGCATACGCGCTGCACTTCAAAGAGCGATTCTTTTTCTCTCTCTCTCTCTCTTTACTCAAGCCGCACATAGCACATATACGTATATACACAATAATAATGCAGCCGAAAACGAGTTTTACGTCGTCGCGCAAGAATTTTCCGCTCAAAGGAATGAATGCAGCATACGCGCGTCTACCTACTCTCGTGCTCATCTAGTCGTGACTGACGCGTGGCTGATTGCGCCGCGGAAAAATCTTCGTTTATATAGTGTACGCAGCTGGTCGTTCGAGCGACGCTTTGGCTGTCCGCTGCAGCTAATTTATTTCCATTGTTCTGGACGGCTCTGATGTAGGCAGCGTTGAGTGTGTATGTGTGTGTATGCTGTAGAGGAGATTTTTTCCTGCAAGTAGTATGCGGCGGTTTAGCAAAAATTGTTTTCCGTTTTTTAATCGGGAGAAAAATATAAATATTTACCGCCTTACTATACTCGGGTTCTTCTACTGAAAAGCATTTCTATTGATAATAAATAAGACAAATATAATTCGTTATACTTTCATTTTTGTTCAACAATGCATTACAGTTTAGAGCACTCTTCGTTCAGGTGCTATACAGAATGTATAATTTACAATTATTTGTATATATTATCTACAAACTCAGTGCTGGGCACTGACAAATCTATGTAATTTAAACTTTTAATACTTTAGTATTTTGTCAATAGACATATGCATACAAGAATATGCACATTCAAAGACTTAACTTTTTATAAAATACTTATATATATTATATCCTTGCCGATTGTTTCGAATTTTTTACATTGTAAATATGTGCAACGTGCGTAATCGATTGTTTTGATGGTCGAGATACTCAAGACAGATGAGCTTTTAAACAGTGCGACTTCAAAACAAATTTAACTTTTCAAATGTGCTTATTAGATAAAAACAATATTATTATACTCGTAGGAGTCATTGCATATATTGAATATATGTTACAAAAATATAATGTTTGCAAGTTTATTTATCGATATTACCGTGATGGATTATCCTGAGAATATAGATAAATACACTTTCATATATTAACAAACTACCGAGAGGTAGGTAGTTTCAGTTAAAGAAAACTCGGTTTTCTTTGAATTATTACAAAAATATACTTCAAATGCAAGCATTTCGTCAGATTAATATATTAATTGTCAATTTGTAAAAAGTATTGTACACGTTGTCTACCTCAGTTTAGAATTTATATTAAGCTTCACCAACAGTGAAAGTTTGTAGTCTCATGTGTACATACATAGATTTATAGTAGTCAACTTTTATCCAAATGTGCAGAATTTTTATACATTTTTACAGTTATCAAAAGATTATGAATCCTTTGTTCTAACCAAATTTGTGCTTTCTTATAATACCAAGTATTAAAAGGTTAAAATACTTTCAACAAGTACAGCATTTTACTCTAGAATTTTTCTGCTAATTATCACGAGTTTTACATTATTTACGTTGACTTTAATGGTTCCAATGGTTTGTATCCAGTCCATTGTCTATAGGTTGCATTCATAGAATCCTCTACCAACACATCTATGGGATGTATTATCGCAGGTATCGATGCAAGGCCAATAATAGTTGAAATCCAAGGACTTCGTAGCATAGGTCTAGCTGATTTACTTTGCAGGTAGCGTATAGTTGCGCATAATCTATTTATTGTCAATCCTGGAATGATGACAGAAGCAAATCCCTGCCATAGAAGTGTGTCCGATGTTGACAGCAGTAGTCGTTTTGCCTTCTGTGGTGAAGAATCCTCCTGTACAAAATTTAATTATTAATCTTCGCATCGCTTACACATGAGAGAATATCAATACACGTTTAGTAGTTACAAAAAACACACATTGTAGACATGCAATCCCTTGTGAATTGTGTCTGCAAGGACATATCCACATGCGACAACATAGCTGGACCACACAACAGACTTTGGGACAATGCTTCGAAATGCCTCTCCGACTTCATTAGTATAGCCTATAAAACACAAATGCTAAATAAGACTTTCCATCTATACAAAGTTACTAAGCTTCTGCGTTATTGTTATGTAATCAAGACAGCCAACAATCAATGTCACAGTCAATCAATTGGGTTTTCAACATAGTAACAGTTTTTTGAAAAATCAAAATATTTAGTTATTATGGAAGAAATACAAAGCTGTTTACAACAAATGCAGGATCAAAACAAATCAACTGTAACCTTTTCGAACTCACCCAGATATCTCACGGCCGTGTCACGAAAAATGTCCACCTCGCATTCCTTATCCTTTTCAACCATTCCAGATTTTTACCAAATCAACACAAGGTCTCGAAGAATAAAATTCGACGAACTTCTGCTGTTCAATTATTTAGGTAGACTTTATACTGTCATGAGGTAATCAGCGTCAATAATGTAACAAGCATGGATTTCCACTTCGCGCCTATCACGTGGTCTGTACATGATTCAAGTATTTTCGTATGATAATCTACTCGATTGCAAATTATTGCACCTGTTGAAATGACTTTTTTTGATTGGTTCGGTTCGTTGTTGTCGGTGTCCGAACTGTGCAATCACGTTGTCGATCTCAGTCTTCATTTCCAAGTTAACGAATATATATAGAAGTACAGCTGTACAGCTTTAAGATACCTTACGCCATCTGCTGTGTGCATGAAGTACCTCTTCCCGCCACTGTTTGAACGAAGTAAATTGATAAGCATATCTTTGTAAATTAGTTATTTTATTAAATACTGTACAAAAATGTTATAAAAATATATTATCGATATTGTCAATACTTGTATCACGAAATCAGAGACAACTTGTAAATAATAATTCTACCGAAAAAGTCCGTGCTACTTTCGAAAACGATTTTAAAAACTTTGGCTTTTGTCACGGAATCCAGTTTAAACAGCTGAGTAGTATTTATGTCTTCCGGATAAATATCTTGCACTTTTTCCAAACTCTTGGAATCTGCTCCAGCTTCTACGTGGCTTTTCTGTCCGGCAAAACCGCCTTGAAATTGAATTTCTATCGACGTTAAATCGACTTCTTGTGGAAAACTTATCAGTACCCACTGAGGACTTCCCTGTGAAATGATTAAACGTGAGTTTTTGTTGTAAATAAAAAATGCACAGAGTAATTGTTAAAAATAGAAATTTTTTCTTACAGAATCGGAATTCCAACAAGTTTCACCGTTATTGTCAAACATGAATTGTTTGCCATAGCTTTTCACGTTCTTATTCAACACTGAGCTGACTCTAAAAATTCACGAAAATTATGATAAAATTAGTATTATTTTTGGTTAGGTCTTGCAAACTTATTTGTCAGCCTCTTTATCTCGACGTTCTTACCGGCACTCAAACTTTTGTTCTTTTAATAAACATGTCATGGTCAAGTTTGCTTAATTAAAATTTAACAGAAATTATAAACGTCATAAACATTAAAATTGTACTTTATACTTGAAAACTAAAATATACACAGGTAAAAGGCAGCACACGTTGCCTTGTTTACTAAAATAGTATTTCACAAGCTGCTCCATCTATGAAAGTTGTCCGTCAAACTATAGCATTAGCTGTCGGTAACTGCTTCTAGTATTAGTTGCGAGATATTTTCCCCGATGGCAGTGGCAGTCATTTATCGGATTCAAAATTAGACATTACTCAAGTCGTAGTTCTAAAACATTAATAAGATATATTCAGTCACAATACGACGTATCTATTTTTATCATTTATTTGAAAGCTAAAAAATTACAAAAAGAATATTTCAAATTACAATACAACAATTATTAGAATGAAAATCATTTATATGTTATTTACATAAATATGGCGAAATTTCATTAACTCGCTTTCACTCCTCCGTCAAACAAACAACAAGCCGCTGCCAACAATCGCGAGCCAAGTGCAACCGGCATAATCGCTTTCCTCCGAGCGTTTTATTATCAAAGTTAAAAATAACTAATATTCATGCCCTCACCCATATAATTTGGCAACAATTTCTCCACCTCAATGTCGTCATCGGTTCGCGTACATATGCGAAACTAATTTACTTATATATATATAACCATATATATGCATACATCTAATAAGAGAAATCGGTATATACCTACTATATGTACTTGAGTACTCATCTGATTTATATAAACTTTTTAAAAGACAATAGAAACTGAGTTTTAATCTTAAAGTTTTATAAAACACATCATCATCCACAATAGAGATCTCCAGATTTTCGCGGTGACGCGTCAACAGAGTAGATCTCACGTGCGCCGAGTATTAACTCCTACGCGTTCTCCCAGCAGAGATTATTCTTCGCAGCTTCTAATATATAAGCGCGCTTTCATATATATAATACACGCTCTAAGTACAGAGCGGCTCTTCAACAAATTCAGAGAAGCGGAAGCGATTTTAAGTGACCGCAGTGGATTTGCAATTCGCGAGCTGCTCTCGTTGAATGAGAATTACAACGCGACAGGTGACGAATCAATTCGTTACGTAATTCCCGTCACTTTTTGAATCTTCAATAGATACACTATTTCTTCGTTATATGTCCGATGATGCAAAAAAAAAACGTAGGCACATATAGTTTTCGAGTGAAAGGAAAAGATCTGTCGGCGAATCGACATATAGCTATGCATTTTTTCTCGCCAATAGTAGTAGGCTTACCGCAAAGTTGCAGATATTTTGCAATGCTAATGTGGAAAATTTGCGAGCTATTTGCGAGCCTAACCGAGACTGACGTCATGCTTGCAATATAAACTCTAGCATATCACCTTTAATTTTAAAGTCCCGTGTCAGCGCGCATACAGGACGTTCTTTTAGGAGCGCGAAATTAATCAAATTCCGCTATCAATCGATATAGCGATACACAGAACAATTATTTGTTACAATTAATTTTACCTTTATATTTAAAAGGCAAAAACGTCGAACGCTCGGATTTAAAGCAGAGTATATGCATAAAAGAGCGCGCATATATAACTCGCACCGCTAAGTGAAGATGGAACACTCGAAATTAACACATGGCCGCCGCGCCTCCTTATAGATAAATTACCTTTGGAAATGTGCGAAGAATGCAAGCCTCGAATTAGATAAGCTACTCTCGCGCACGGATCAATGAACTCGAACTATAATTATGGACGTATATCGAGAAGGCAATTTTTCAGTAGAAAACGCCGAGTGTGGCAAGACTATGCGCTATCATAATCGCGAAGACGAACGAGGAACTGAAGAGACGATTTGAGAATCGCGTGCTGAACTTGTATACTACAGATAATACAATTTTTTTTATTTATTGATCTCTATATTAGTCTCCAATGATTAATCAAGCGGGCGTGCGTGTGTTTTTAATCTAACGCTATTGCAAAACAGCTGCTTTTAATAATTTTTACAATGCAAAGTGCGCTTGCGTCTAACGAAATTCATTAACATACACGCGAGCATAACTCTCCATTGTCTATAATAACACGAGAACACGTCATTACAATAGACAACCCAACCCTTTATATACTTTGCCCCCTCAGAGTAAAAGTAAAGATAACGACTCTAGCTTAATAGATATACCCTACCTCCAAGATTCCAATCTGAAAATCGATAAACAAAAAAAGAAAATAGCCAAGCAACGTCTATTCCGCAATAGCGCAAGGAAGCACGATCTTAACATCAGAGCAGTAGTAGTAGGGGTAAAGGAGCAACAGCAGCTCGCGGAAAGACGATCGCGTAGTAGCCGCTCATTCAAACCTCTCTCTCTCTCTCTCTCTCTTGGTTGTAGCTGGTCTGTGTGTGTATATACGTACACGTACGTAGGTGTGCTACATCGGGCCGCTGGCGGGGCTCACTGTTCTTGGCACAGTTTCTGCCCATCTCCTATTGCGAGCGGACGGGACTCGCGCGCGTCTTTTCGAATAATCGCGCGAGACGAGGAGCTTTTTGAAAATCCCGCGCGTTGTTCAAGCATCATGTGAAATATATGTATATGTAGTGGACTGTAGCTTTAAACTCTCTCGCTGGTATAACGAGTTGTCGAGTGTTTATTGTGCTGTTGACTAGGAAGAAAGTCACAAGGAGTGAGAGGATCTTATACTACGATGGCGCGGGATTCGAGGTATGTATATAGACAAACTTTATATCGTATATATAGCTATTTTTATAAAATTCGTTGCAACAATAATATACTAAAATAGCGGCTCCGAGCTAACTGTTTTTCTAGAGCTGAACGAGCTTGATATAGCTTATTTGACTTCTTTTATTCAGTGTAATATAATAGCCTTCGATTAGATCGGTTGAACCGATTGAACCGCGCGATCTTGCAGAAAATCTGCTGCGTTGACAGTATACGAGGAAAAAGTCGACGAACGCTCTCTCGCGGTGTTGTGTAAAATTAGACCTTGTTACCGATTTTTAACGCTTATATTTGCGCTTCAATTACCAAAGCAAATCGTTTCACATATACAGCTACATAGGCTTTACAATTTTCGCGCCGGCATTTTTCCACACACAGCTGTATATAGGAAGTGAAAAGTTGACTAGTCCCACACGCTCTCTTATGAAAAAAAGCGCACATACAAAAACCATTTCGCAATATATCGCGCGAGCGATTGTATGAATATAGCAATACGACACCCACGTAAATTATGTGCCTGTGCAGTTTAGATAACATCGTTGCGAGAGGCGAGTTTTTTTTTTTTGCTGTACACACGTTGTATTAAAAGTCTGCACGTTTCGGTGAAAAAAAAATAACTGCTGTTTTTCAACTGTGGAAAGAAAGAACGGCTGCGTTAGATAAAAACAATTTGCAGTGTCAACAGTATAGACTCTCTCGGTGACGACGAGGGCAATAAACAAAATGTGCGCTACTGTCTCTCTCTATACTGTGTACACACGGAAATAATAATTGCCGCGGCACAGGCCAATAATAGTTTGTGGGCTGTTGATTGAAAGAGACTATAGCCGTCGTTATATCCTTGATGGGGACAATATTGCACCAATAAATATACAATTTCGCGCGCGGACTAAATTTTAAATTGCAGCCATTACATAGATTACCGCGAATAATTCGCAATTTTCTAATGACTATAATTGAAAAAAAAAGAGAGAAAAGGGTGTGCTGTCATCAGAAGCAATTAATTAATCGTCTCTACTCTGAGCGAGCACCTATATATACATCCATCAGCGTAGGCGCGACGATCGACGAAAATAGAATTTCAGCATTCCCGATAAAAAAGAAGAAAAAAGCATCATCGGATCTAGTATAGCCACGCCAAGCGCTAACAGGGATATCAGCGAGGCTTTCATTATAAGCGTCGCGTCCTAAATAGCGATGGGAAGGGCAGCATAGCATCACGAGAGAGCGAAAAAAGAAAAAACGAAAGAGTGAAAAATAAGGCGCAGCCGATCGCACAGCCCTTTATATATATACACCACACCGATCGATCGTCTCTCGCATCACGTGCGTCTCTCGAAATTAGGTCGGCGCCTAATGCGCGCACTGACAGTATAGAGACAACGCATTTTTTTTTTTTTTATTGTATCGAGGTTTATTCGACGCTTTTGTTGAGTTTCCCGGCACGTTTTTCGGCGGACCATTGCGCGACTGCGTAATAATCTGCGCGACCGGTTCTCTTTTCGTGTATGTGTGTGTGTGTGTGTGTATACACACGGTCGTATACCGAGAGTTTTACGAGTTTGCTCGCTTGATTTTCACTCTGTGTGTTCTTCTGTTGAGAGAGGCCGCTGCGAATTGAGCTTCCATTTATAGCCGGTCGAAAATGAGCGATCTCTCTTAAAATTAGAAGAAGAAAGTCGAATTCGCCTTTTGATCCGTCGTATTTTATCCAACTTTTGTGTATATTTTTACCCCCGTGTTTACCACGTGGCTTAGTCAGTGCCTAAAATTAACGCTATTACTTTGGGCTACGGTCGAGAGGATAGACGACGGAGTTCGATTCGTGTGTGTGTGTCAGAAAATTCGAACGCGAATTACGGTTAGCAACAATAAACTTTTACAGTTTCGTATAACATATAATTCATGTTTATTCAAATTAAAACGCGCTTTAAACATCAACGCACATTATTTATGAACAATAAAAACTTCTATTCTCTCGGCCTAATGAAAGCTCAGCGAGAGGTATAAAGTATAATTAATTGCTTCTCACGCGCGTATATATACATCACCGCTGCAGTACCGAATAATAATCACAAATCGATTGAGTCGTACGAAACAAAAAAAAACATTCATAATCCAACTGGACAGTCTCCGAATCGCCAAAAAAGTCTCGATCTTCGACAAAAGAAACGAAAAAAAAAACATGACGCGTCCATCAACACACGTAACACGAGCCTCTACATACATATACACTTATATACATCACTGGCGTTTCGGTCGATCTCGACTTGTCTGCGATGATGTGTAAAATACGTCTTTTTCCTTGCGGTATATAGTCTGCGAGAAAGAGAGAGAGAGAAAGATGACGCAGTAGTTTTTTGCGCGAGGTGAACAAGACGCTGCCGGCTTTTGCCTTATGGGGCTCGCCGGACCTCGACTCACGGTCATGTACCAATCCATTGCTGATTCCATGCCGCGACGCATTCTTTTATACGCTTCGACTGAAATATACACATAGAGCCTGTGCGACACCCACCGTCTGTGTGTATATGTGCTCACGATTCTTTTGTTTGTTCGAAAATTCCTATTTTCCGGCTTCTACGTGATAATATTTCTTCGCGAGTAAAAAATTAGTACTATACACACAAATTACGCTTCCAGAACAACAACAGAGTACAAAACCGATAGTCATCCGATTTCTACACGACCATATAAATCGTCATCCTTCAAACGCAATACAAACACGCCGCCGCGAATCTCCGACTCTTTCTCAAGCATATATCGCATAATTAGTCCAAGCTGCATCATCGCGTTCGCTCCTCGAATATTAAATCCAAGAAGCCGCAACTGCGATGCAGCCGCAAACTCTCCACCACAGCAGCGTCGATCTATCTCTATACGCGATCGCGGAAGCTTCTCGATCTCAACCGCGCGAAGCGTCTCTCGTTTCCTCGATTACGCAACACCAGCATCACACGGTATATATATACACATAAAACTCGTATTTATCCCCGAGAGACCAAAAAAAAAATACACACATACACAGTGTCGCGCGGTGAAACTCGCGGCATTAAATCGTTCTCCCGATTGATTTTCACCGCGAGTCTCTCCCTTTCTCTCGGTGTACACACGCCGAGAGGAAAGAGGAGGGAGTATATAGTTATGCACTCGAGAGCAAAGAGAAAGATCGTGGACCGGCGAGATATGATGACCTTAACCGCCCGCGGTACCGCGCGACCCGCGGCTTGCAACCTGGATAAATAACGTGAGAGAGAGAGTTGGATATGACCATGATGTATACATGCGGTGCGCGACTGACCCGCGGTTTGCAATGTGGAGCTATGAATTTTCTTTTTCTTGGCTATATGTGTGTCTGTGGAGAAAGTCGAGATGCGTGGAAAGCGTTGATGCTTCTGCGGAGTTCGTATTATATATGGGATAGAATTTTCCTCTGACCTACTTTGCTCTCTGATGATGCTGTAATCTGCGATTAAATGGATTTTTTCTGCTGGTGCGCTTATTTAGTATATATTTTGACGCGTTTCTCGAAAAATAAGGTGATACAGTTAGTGCTTATCTCTCGTGAATTTATAATTGCTCGGAAAATAACAACTTCGTAGTAGTCGGCGTGTGTTTTGCAACGTTTCAAAGCTCTTTACGGTTCGCCGAGTATTTAAGAGAGGACAATGCAATCAGGCTATATAAACCAATGCAGCGTAGCGACGCGCCAATAAATAAAACGAGTATATTAGAGAGTCGCCGTTAAAACGGAAGCAAACATTTAATTAGTCGAGTTCTACCTAATGAAATGAACGTCCCTTCCGGCCTCGATGATCGCATACAATCAATGTAAAACGTAAACACAGTCTCCAGGGGTATATAATAGACAAGGTACACACACACACACACGAGTGAAGTATATTATGTATAAGGTTCGCGAGCCAAAGACAGACGCGCAGCTGTAGGAGGGAAGGTCAGCGAGCTTGCCCAAGAATCTGAAATAGCCGCGGGAATCCGAAATAGTGAACGAAAACGTAATCGACAATGACCCATATTTCGAGATTCGTATGTGAGTCGGCGACGCTCGCAGTTCTGTCTCCGCTTTTCTGCTTGTGTATTTTATACCTGTATGAGAGAAGCGTAAATTTACTGTGATATATGTGTATATACAAATGCGGGAGAGACACTTTGTCGTAGTCTTAATGAGCTTGCGATTTATTTGGATGATATAGTATATGGATGCGGGTTTTTTTATCGCAGCACGGAATATTTCAATCGCGGTGAACGTATAATACTGTTTTTCAAGCTATAGCTGCAATGTTATGTGAGCTTTTTTTCTTCGAGCAGATCTAATTAAGCTTTCACGATGGGATACACACGAGACTAAGTTTAGTTTAGGGTATCCTAACTAACGAGGTTCTTGATGAACCTAAATAACTCCTTACTCGAGGCGTTCGAGGAAAAATATTTTAGGAAAATTCAGTTTTATAGCAATTGAGAAGTGTTATTTCAGACACGTGTAAAAATTATAATTTTATCATAGTTTACGCGAAGCTAATTATACCATAAATCTTACATGAATTTTATTATTGCAGGATTAGAGTAACGACATGTTGCGGCTGCAACTCCCTGAAGAACGGCGCGATCTTCAGTGGAATAGCGTGCATGGTGAGTGATTTTTTAAAACTATATTATATATAACTCTGTGTCATATTCTTCATGGAATAATGCTAATGCGCTACTTATTTACAGATACTGGCCACCATCGCGATCATACTTCTCTTCACAACGAACATTCAGTTCAAAACTATAATCTTCGACCTTAATCAAACGATAGTAAAAATAATATACACAATCAATCTCGTCATGACGATTATCATCTCGTTATGCATGACAATAGGAGCTATAAGGGTATGATTAAATTTCAATTCATCATTGTTTTATCCCAGATACACACACACACACACCATACTATATGTATACATTTTCCAGAAAAATATTCTGCTGATGCTGCCATGGATAGTCCTGGGAGTCTTGCTTCTGATCGGTCTACTCTTCAGCGTTTTGTACACATCGATTAAATGCTTCATAGACGACGATGAAGTCCACCACATTTTGTACGGAGTATTAATCTTGCTATTCGGTCTTCTCACGTTCGGTAAGTGCAATAACACAAACGAAATTACCCTATTATCTTAAAATTGCATGCTTTATGCAATCTCATATATACCGACGCCACGTATGAGTAATACTGGTACTTTGTGTTGCAGTAATTTATACGTACTTCTGGATCGTGACCTACAGCTACTTCCAGCAGCTGAGGCTGGAGAAGAATAGCCTGAAAATCGGTCCTTATGGTAGACCGTATTCTTACCAGCGGCCTTGAATCCGAAACTGAAAGGATTTATACTAAACGACTTCTTCATAAATCTCACTCAAGACTTGAATATATGCTCAGTATACCTAGCTATACGTGTATCCGCGCGCTATTCTTGAGAGCTTTTTTTTTAAATGTTAAATGGGCAAGTTTATCAAAACGCACGTAAACGTGTATTTTACGTAGGCTAATGAATCTCAGTTGTTTTTTATACACAGCTATGCAAAAAAATATCTCGTGTACAAAGGCCTTGAAACGTGAAGCGACGAATCACTGTGTTCAACGTGGAATATTAAATTTATTGAAATTAAGACAGATCTATTATTATATTTGTGACTGATGTTTTTATAAACATTGTATTTATAGCATTTTTTTTAAACATTTCAATCAATATTGTATTCACAAAGGAGGTTTTGATAATCTACATGCTTCAAAATGTAACACACGTCATTCATTTTTTACGTTTAAGAGAATTGTTAATTAAGAATTTATGAATGTACTAGATTTGCTTGTCAGGAATCATCATATAACGAAAATTAATGTATTGTACTTGTAAAGCGTGTTAGCTACGATTAATATATTTGTATGTATACATACGGATAGAGAGAATGGAATCAGAATTCGTCTTTCATTATGATAATTTATTTTCCAACGGCTTTAATTTTGTATGAACAGAACGTAAATTCAAGCAAAGTTGAAAACTATCGTAATGAAAATAACGTATCGAAGAATGAAGTCGAGCGTGAATGATTTTATATAGCGCTATTGTTTCTGCGTAGAGTAATAGAAAATGCAAATTTTTAATATTATATTTATTAAAAATATTTGTTTGTTGCCATTAATAGAAACGTAAAATTGTTAATATGATAATTATTAGGGATACAAGTGAATGTCCGTTATTTAATTTATTGATAAATCGCATACGTATGTGCATTACTATTCCTAATATTATCTTCTCAAAAATTTACTGACTGTTATAACCGTAATAAATTATTGTTTTTTCACTAATTCTCTTATTTTCTTTTTACTCCACTTAAAAACTCAGATATTTGAAAGAAAAATGCATGCAGAGCATATTTTTTGTTGTTAGAAATTTTAATTTATCAATAAGTTCTTAAATAGAAATACAATGTGAACTTCGTAGCTTTCAATTAAATTAATCGATTTCACAGTCTTCTGTGGGTACGTTTACACCATCAATTCAATATCCTTACGAATCAATAATGCTAGTGCAGCTGCTCCAAGACCTGTTGCATGATTCACACAACCGAAATCCGTGAATTCTCCAGAGCGACGAACGCGTTTCTTAGCCCAGTTCCAATCTACTGAACGCCTAAAAAAATTTGACACTATAAATTCTCATGCCGAAATCAGCCGTAAAAATCTCATGAGCAAAGATTGAGTCGCATTTGATACGTGGGCTGCTAATAAGTAAATTACCCTATTCCGCTGTAACAACCACTTGGGTGCTGCCAATCCAATAACAATTGCTCGTAGTGGTCATTAAGAAAGTCGAGATATCCCTCCATCCCGCATAAGAAAACTGCAATTTCAAACGTGATTGAATTAGTACTGGCTTATAGTCTACTCGACGATGAAACATAATATTAAATGTAACTTACTTTGTTCCGACGCCAAATCCTTGGCGACGTGCGGAAACTCCATGGATTCGAGATTGACTAGATCTTGCAGAATTAACGAGCAGAATTCGTAGATGAGATATGGTGTGAATTGCGTGATTTTTGTTTCGCATTGGAGCTGTAAAATTTCTTTGATCAACAAATGCTAAATCAGTATAATATTTGTTCATATATACTCACAGCATTCATAAGCTGTATCATAAGTAATCTATGGGTGAGGGGATATCCAGTAGTAGTATTATCGTTGTGCACTATCAAATCGCGGCATTCATCCGTCAATTTGCAGTGATGTACTAAATTTATGAAGCAATAATCGCTTTCAGCTTCCTGTGGATGCCCTTTAAACATTGATTCTATGGTCTCGTCTACTGTCAAATCGGGATTCGGTAATGGTTTATCTACTAGATCCAGTTTTTTCCAAATGATGGGTCTGATCCAGATTTCTGGACGATTCAAGTAGGAACTCACTGAAAATTTTAATTTTGTAAATAAAAATTAAGATATAATGAAATACGTCACAATTATATTCTGATATCCACATGTTTCTAAAATGTAAAAAATAAGAAGTATTTTCATCACAACACCAACTTATCAATAAAATTGCATTTTACATTCTTGCGTATTCTTGTTTGGTAATTTTTCGTAAGAATGAATTAAATTTCGAGTATCTATTGAAAGATCCAAAAGATTTTCAAGAACGTTTTTTTGATAGGCATCCAGATACATCACATTTCTATGTTGCAGAACTGCTTGTATATTTGCTGAAAAAAAGATATATATCAATAACTTAGTTACGCAAAATAATAACGATGTTATATTTCTTGCGTGTTTATACCTTGCGCGAATGTTACTCCGAACGTAGTATCCATATTCATCTGTTCAGGTCTTTCTATCGTATACTTTAAAACTTTAATTAACGCTAACATTTTTCTTTCTGAAAGATAAATATGGATAAATATTTCAAATGTAAAAGTATAATATTATTTAGAACGATTCTTTAATTTTTTAAAATATACGTATTCAAAATGAAACATTTCAAAAAAAAAATAATAATAATAATAATAATTATAAATGTGCACGAACTGCACTAAAGTAGATAAGCGCATAAAACTTGCACACCGTAACCAATTTTACTATTCGTTTTCATTATTTTTTTCTTTTGAAGAAAATACAAACTGTTTTTTTTTAAATTGACTATGAACTATATACACACTGTAACAGTTTTAATTAATTTTAAAAATATCCTTTCCACTGATATTGTTCGTAAATTAATATATTATAATCATAATAACAAAACTAATAGATTTCGCATGGAAGTATTTGAATACACATTTATGTCTAATACGTTTTCTCACCGAATTTATTAGTATCAAATTTAGCACTGATCACTTGTTGGCTTATTGAACAAATGTAGAAAAAAATTAGATAAATTAATTTGATATCCATTTTTACGAACTTTACTAGGACGGTGGCAGTTGGGAAATCGCAAGCTCTGTTTCGCTCCACTGGCTTTTATAAAATCCCCACCATCGGCATTTTCAAGAGCTGAAATCAAATAAAAAAGCCACACTAGTGATGCGCGCGACTGCTACGTTCTTTCTTCATTTGCCGCCTAAGGTAGATAAATCGAAGAGATTTCTCAACTTCAACGGGATTGACACTTGAGATTTAGATTAAGAATGCACTCACGATAATCCAAACTAAACAGTGCAATTTTGATACTTAATTATTTCGAATGGGCGGAAGTAAAACAATTTGTTATAATCAAACTCAAACTAATCTAATGAAATAATTTTTACACTATTGTTTTTACTTAAAAAATAATTTATTACAGAACATAACTTTCTGTTAATGATTGATTTACACAAAATACAAGTTTTTTTTTTCACACAATTTTAGTAAAACCCCTTCTGGAGGATTATACAGTTGTACATGAATAATCCATATTTAAATATACATATTTTGAGTTTGCAAACATTACCTGTCAAAGCAAGCGTTATCAAGTAAAAACAATTCTTATTTTTTTCCTCAAATAATCCATTATAGTCATACACTTAAATGATGATTTTATACAATTTTAAAATATACCTATTATACTTTTACATGTATATACATTCATTCAGTTCTTATAATTATTATATGAAAGATAATTATACTAAGACAATCAATTCGCTTATTATTATGCGTTTATGATATGCATTACATATACAATATCAGTATATCGGAGGTAATTAATATATTTGTTTGTACCGATTATTATCAATTGTAAAATAATTTTTACAACGTTCTCAAGGATATCACAAAGCATAATTTTCACACATCTCAAATTGAATTACGTCGACAAAGGAATATTTAATTATAGCTAAAGATATACAAAAATTCCCTTCCAAAATATTGTACTGACCACCTAAAAATCTGCGTTACGTACTATAATTAAATCCTCGCGCTAATACTTGTATTGCAAAGACCAGTCTCGTATAAGCAGAGTATCTGCAATGCATTTATTTCGTAAAAAAAAAATTTCCTTAAAACTCCACATCAATTTCGAGATGCATTCTGATGTCCATAGCCACGAGTCCTAGAACGATCAGAACTGGCAGCCTGAATCTTGATCTCCAGCCAAGCTTCAGCATGAAAAGCAACGCCCTGTGAAGTATCCCGCCGGAGCCTAGAAAGATCTCTGCTGCCATCTTGTGCATGGCAAATGCAACACCGTTATTTCGACTGCGGCCGGCTGAGCATTGACGTTTACTTATTCCAGAAACAAACTTAACCTAGAAAAATAGTTTTGATTCTTTGTAATGATTATTTTTTTAAGGGCACCGTTGATGCTCGAGATATGATTTTATCAAAATATTGCGAAAAGATTGACGAAGTAAGCTTGTTTACATTTGAAAATTATGGTAAACAAAGCTTCATAGATAGATTTTTTTCCAAAACGCGATGGAATAATAACAATCGCCTTACCTTTTCACAGAGACGCAAAAATTAAAATTCAATTTGCACAGCAGTGTCTCGCTACCTACGCGTCTCACTGTACTTGTCTAGGTCATTTCAAATTTGAATTTCGAACGTTCTTTCACTTTTTGCTGCAGCGACAGGACGCGCGCATACTTGGGTGACTGGTGGTCGACCATGACTTATTTGGAAGCTATATTCTTGCCCTACCACTGCGCCATCAGCTGTATATACATGTATACAACACACCATCATGTACCGTAGCAGAAAACCAGATTCTTATACGTTAGCAGGAAACTGCATTACCTACCGAGCGGAAGCATATATAGAAAAAAACGAGCTTAAAAATTAAGTGCAACTTAAACGGGCGAGCTTTATATACAACTCGCGCGGAATCCTTGACTTTATATAATTATAGTCTTATCTTGAGGAAAAAAAAATAATTTATCTCACGAGTGATGCTAGTCACACATTAGCAAATGCTGGGGATCAGAATTTACAGCAGTTTAGGACACTAAATTTGCTGCGAGATAATTGTTCAATTGCAGTCGTAGACTAGACACGACTTTGTTCATTAACTGTTCTGCAAGTGCACGGTGCAGTCATGAATATCAGTTTTGAAGGAAAGCGGATTCTCGTTACCGGTGCTGGTCAAGGTAATTTTTCATTGAATTGTATTAAAAGTATGAAAGAGAATATAAATTGAATTTGATAAATTAAGCTTTTCGAAATCTTATTTTTAAAATATCAAGATTTTGTTAATTTAAAAGCTACAAAGTGTGAATTACTATTGTTGTAAGAAAACAAAACAACGAAGATAATTGGATGCTCACTCTTTTCTTTTTTTAATATTTATGATATGTAAAAAATTCTTTTAAGTGCGCGCATTTTAAGTCAGACAATTTTTACCTAAAAACTCATCCAAATTATAAGTTAATCGTTTTAAAATTCTTCGTTTCAAAACTTGAATAATTTTTAACTGCAGTCTCGCCGTATTTTAACTTTCGATGCAATTAGAGAGTGCTGCAGTACAGCAAAGGATGGTTGATTTATATTTGTCATTGTACTATTAGTGGCTCGGTACTACTTGTCGAACAAATTCTCATTCAGCATACCGTGGGTAACTTATGTAAAACTTCGACTAGAATTATTTAAACGAGCAAACTTTTGAGGTCCATCTCTACACTCGATATAGCTACTATGATATATGTAATAAATGAGAAAAATCCACGGTTCCTTTGCGCTCTTGATTCTCGGCGAGGAGATAAATTTTTGATCTAAAAGAAATTAGATATTATAGATGACTAATATGCAGATCCCGCGGAAGCGAGCTCAGACAGCAATTCTTTGTAAGTTTAACAGGAAAAATCATTAAAATATGCATCTAGTACGTCGAGTTAGCTGTCGTCAATCAACAATTGAACGACGGTGAGTATGTGCGGTGAGAAGGTCGATAACCAAGGCTTTTTCGCTTCATGATTTTTCCTGCAAAATTTACAAAGAATTGTTGTCTGAGCTCGCTTCTGCGGAATCTGCATATCGATATCTATAGCATCTAATTTTTTTAGATCAAAATTGTATCTCCCCGCCGAGATTCAAAGGCACAAAGGAAATGGCTTTTTCCCATTTACTATATATATATATCGATAGCAGCTATATCGAGTGTGAAGAGGAACCTTAATAAGAAATCAATTTTTCAATCATCGTAATAAATGTAATAATATTCCATGGCTATTTGGGATTAAGCTTTAGAAGGTCCCCCCCCCATTATACGTAATCCATTTATGGCCATTATCTAACACGGTTACAAACAGGTCATTACGCAATTGCAGTCTATATAAATTAATCCTTCAAGGATACATACGCAGAGAACATCGACGATATATAAATGCACAATAAACTTCATATGACATTTATATTTATGATAAAAAATACGTCCATATAGATTATTTCGATTTCAGGCATCGGTAGAGAAACAGCTCTGCGTCTATCCAAATTTGGCGGCACAGTTATAGCTCTCTCGAAAACCAAAGCCAATCTCGACTCCCTGGTAAAGGAAGATTCAAAAATCCAAGCGGTCTGCGCTGATCTGCAGGACTGGAATAAAGCTCGAGAAGCTGTCAAGAGCGTTTTGCCCATAGATTTGCTTGTCAACAATGCCGGTATTGCGATACTGGATCCTTTTCTCACCCTTAAACCCGAGGACTTTGATCAGGTCTTCAACGTGAATTTGAAATCCATCATCAATGTCTCCCAAGTTGTGGCGGAGAATATGATCCAGAGAAAAGTCGCTGGAAGCATTGTCAATCTTTCGTCAGTGGCTAGTTTGGTAGCTGTGAAAGATCATGCTATTTATTGCTCGGTGAAAGCTGCTTTGGACATGTTGACAAAGTTTGTTGAATTTATTTTATTTTTACAATGGTTATAAGGATAGAAATATTAAGTTATTATATTGTCTTCTCAGGGTGATGGCTTTGGAATTGGGACCACAAATATTCGTGTCAACACTGTCAACCCGACGCTTGTCATGACAGCCATGGGTAAGGCGAATTGGAGCGATCCGGCAAAGGCAGCCACATTACGAGTAAAAATTCCACTGGACCGTTTTGCAGGTATGCAATATCACGATGAGATACGACACCACTTTAATGAACGTCCAATTGTATTGACTTATTTTATCTCATACAGAGCCTCAAGAAGTGGTAGATTCCATATGCTTCCTTCTGAGTGACAAGAGCGCAATGACCACCGGTGCTGGGCTTACAATCGACGGAGGATACACTACCCATTAAAAATATCTATATATTATACGCATTTCAAAAGCTTTCCAGTATATAAGCTTGTAATACGACTCTGTCTTTATATTATTATCGCGCAAACAGAATGAATAAAAAGCTGTTATACAATGATTCGAATAAAATAATTGCACAATAAAATTTACTTACACAATGTTAATATTTTTTTACAACATAAGCACCGTATAAAAAAAATATTGATCATATCCAAGTTATTTATTATATCAAAGTTTTATCGGCTGCGCTCTGATTATTTATCAGCTTAAAAACACACCGGCAAATCAATCGTATTGCAGTCGAGATTGATACGCGTTTAAAGAAAGTTCCAATCCATCATGAACATCAATTTTGAAAACAAGCGTGTTCTCGTAACCGGTGCTTGCCAAGGTACGTACAATATAAAAACTTCAAATTCACTCAAAAAAACTATCTTAAAAGTTTCAAATTTACGTCAAATCGAACCCAGGAATCGGCAAAGAGATTGCTCTACGTCTGTCAAAGTACAAGGCAAAGGTCGTAGCCCTGTCCAACAACAAAGAAAACTTGGTCAAACTGTCCAAAGAACACCCCGAGATCGAAACAGTATGCGTCGACCTGCTTGATTGGAACGCGACTCGAGCAGCTGTTAAGAACGTTTTGCCCATCGATCTTCTCGTCAATAATGCCGGTGTATCGATCAACGAACACTGTTTGGAGGCGACACCTGAAATTTTCGATCTCACCTTCGGAACGAATGTCAAGGCGATGCTCAACGTTTCCCAGATAGTCGCGAAAAATATGATCGAACGTAAAGTGGCTGGTAGTATCGTCAACTTGTCATCACAGGCCTGTCGAGCTGCTCTGCTGGATCACGTTATCTACTGTGCTTCGAAAGGAGCCGTCGATATGTTGACGAAGTAAGGATTCTCTGAGACTTTTTATTTAGATTGCGATATGTATTTTTTCGTAATTTTTAGAACAATGGCTTTGGAACTGGGTCCACATAACATTCGCGTGAACTCGGTAAGGCCGACAGTCGTCATGACAGAGCTTGGAAAGAGAGTTTGGGGCGATAAGGAAAGGGCTGATGAATTGAAAAAGAGAACTCCATTAGGTCGATTTGCAGGTATATACTACGTCATGTATTTGAAATTATTGTCAGTCTTGTAAAAAATTGTGATGTATAATACAACTTGTCCTTCATTTATTATTTCAGAGCCACACGAGGTAGTAGATGCTATAGTATTTTTACTCAGTGACCACAGCTCAATGACAACCGGAGCTGGACTTCCAGTCGAAGGTGGATACCTGTCTGTGTAAAACTTTCTTGATCTCATGCTAGTAAAGTTGTATCCATATCTTATTATTTTACAAAAATGAATAAACATTTTAAATTTAAATTGTATACAGCATCGTATAATTATACTACATCTAATCGCTCTGTTTTCAATGTCACAACGTTAAAAATTCAGTTGTCATTATCGCTATTATCTCGTGAACTTTCCCCTCCTAAACTACGTTTTCTATACACCCGTGACGTTTAATCCCCTCCACAAATATATACACTCCAGCCTCCCGCCGTTGCGAGTGATAACTGCGAGCACTGCAGTATATACACAACACAGTGAACATTGAAGTGCTCTCTATTAGCTTTCAACATGAACATCAGTTTCGAGGAGAAACGTATTCTTGTTACAGGAACAGGACAAGGTATAATAATAAATTAACCTTATTACCTATATAATTTCATGAAATAACAAAGAAAGTCTCTTTGATCGATGATCTATATGAATGCCGATACAACAGGTTATCACGTTTGCGTGTAAAGAAAGCTTTGTTTTGTAGTTTAATTTAAAATTGTTGTAGGAATCGGAAGAGAGCTGGCCCTCCGTTTATCAAAATTCGGTGGTACAGTGATAGCTCTCTCGAAAACGAAGGAGTATCTCGACACCCTAACCAAACAAGATCCGAAGATCCAGACACTCTGCGTAAACTTGCGCGACTGGGACGCGACCAGAAAAGCAATCAAAAGCGTTCTGCCCATCGACCTTTTGGTAAATAACGCCGGAGTAGCCTGTCTGAGGCCGTTTTTGCAAGCCACTCAAGAGGACTTTGATCTGACTTTTGACGTCAATGTCAAGCAGATATTTAATATCTCGCAAATTGTCGCGGAGAACATGATACAGAGAAAAGTTGCCGGAAGCATTGTTAATATATCGTCCCAAGCTAGCCATGCTGCTCTCAAAGATCACGCAGTATACTGCTCTTCCAAGGGAGCAGTGGACATGCTGACGAAGTAAACAGCTTTTTCAATTTGCGACGGCTTTTTTTGAAGTCAATTTTCATTAAGGAATTTGTTTTTTACAGAGCCATGGCACTTGAGCTTGGACCCCACAACATTCGTGTCAACACTGTGAATCCGACGGTCGTCATGACGGAGATGGGTAAACTCGGCTGGAGTAAGCCGGAGAAGGCTCAAGAGATGATTAGTAAAATTCCACTCGGACGATTTGCCGGTAGAGTAGTTTCACTTATCTAAGTGTGTACGACACAAATGATCAAAAGTTTTTAATTTATATTATATTTTTCAGAGGTGGATGAGGTGATCGACGCTGTTGTCTTCCTTTTGAGTGACAAAAGTTCAATGACAACAGGAGCAGGTATCCCAGTCGAAGGTGGTTTTCTTGCAACATAATTTAAGAATCTCAATTTTGTATTACACACACTTGCAACAAATACCAAAATATTTTGTAATGATGTATTTTTATGTGAAGCTGGGATCTGAAAACGAATATTTTTATCTTTCTCAAAGATGTTATCTATGTTTACTGCATTTTATAAATAAATATCTTTTATAATTGTTATTTACGTTTGATAAATAAAAATGAAAAGCAATAACGACGGGTATGACGTGCAATTTTTAACATATCGAATCTTCTCGTAATCTCTAAACTATATAGACTTCTTGGACATAGTTTGAATTATACAAGACAGACGCAACTGATACGAATGTATCTAATCAATGTTATTATGTTGATGAAAAACTCAAAGTTTCAAATGCAAAGGGATATAAAGAAACATAAGTTATACTAATAAGGTTTATACAGCGAAGAATAATTTATATTTTTCATTGTATATGTTAAAATAATAAATAAAAGCCAGAGGGCTATACAAAAAAATGAAAAATAAATTATATAACAAACAAAGATGTTACAAAAACATTATGTAATCATGTAATCATGTAAAATTTATAAATTTATTGTTCAATGAATTTTTGATATTTTACACATATTAGAATACAACTTTGTGAACTCGTCCCATTACTTAGAGACATGATAAAAGTACCTCTCTTATATAATTTTTTATTTCGCATGTATTTTGATGTTTGAGATGGATATATAAAGGAGCGGGATAGTCGTGGATTAAACGTTTTTGGCAATTGAATTTTTGTTGATTTTACATCGTGTAAATTTAAGTTTACGAAATATAGTTTATTTTCACTATCAAAGGTAAAAGTAAATTGACACCATTCAATGACATAACTCTTTATATCTAAACATTCCACTGCCAAGTAATCAAGAATATTTTTGAATAAAATATGCAATTTTGAATGATAACTCTTTTAGTGTTTTTATCTTTTTTTTATTAATATCGTTGAATAATCATCGTCATTGATCCTAACATTCACACAATATAATTTCACATATTCTTGTCGCATTCTTGTCCACCATCTGTCATGATTTCAAACGGTTACAACGCATCTCAAACGAAGCTATGCGATCAAGTCAGTGTTCGTCTTTTGTATGGCTTTGCAAAAATTCCTGCAAAGATGCGTACACGCGATCGACGTTGTCGATACTAAAAAAAAATACTAAAAAATGATAAACCTCGGCGTATAAAAAAAGTAAAATGAGCGAGAGACGAGTCCATTGAGGGGGAAGAGCGAAGTCAACTGGATGACAGAGCTTCGTTCGACTGCCTCGTAATTAAGCTTTTCTCTATCTATCTATGTATGCTGCTGCGCTATCCCGTCTGTATGCGACACAATTAATATAAAATCTCACAAACACGCGCACGGGGACTTTGTGTGTGTGTGGTTCTTAATATATTTTTCTCAATCATTTTTTTCCATCTTCTTATCGTTTCTTTGCACGAGCGCTAGCTGCGGGAATAGTGAAACGCGATTATGTTGACAGCTGAAGCGCGCGCTTGTACACCACGTATTAAGCGAAAAATTCTCGTCGAAACGCGTACGTAAGTATATATATAGGGTCTCTTTCTTTGCATAGTTTTACTCCTCTTTCTCCGCACTTTTAATTCATTTCCTTTTCGTTTTGTTTTATACAATAATTATCATTTTGTTTTCATTTTCGCTCAGGTTCGGTATGTGTACACTCGGAAAAAAAATTATATATAACTTCTACCGCTCTCTATACTCGAAAAGCCTAGACACTTCTACACTTGTTTAGCTTCACATCCTTGTCCCTCTCACTCTTGTTTTTTCGAAATGTATCGTTTGGAAGCGCGTAAAAATCTATAAAAAGACGAAGGAATTTCTCCCGCTATAGTCGCTGATGTCGCTAGTCGCGCGCGTCGACGTTTCTACAAGAATTTCCCAGCGGCATCGCCGAGGCATTCGCCCCATTCTCTCGCTCTCACTCGCTCGCTCATCCATAGACGTCGTTTCCATCGTTCGCGCGATTTCAGTCACACGCGTATATGTACGCACAGTCCCAGCCACTCGCTCCTCACCGTCTCTCTTCCTCAAAATACATACACGCGCACTGAGCGATGCCTCGCCGGCTGAATCATTTTACACAATAATTCTCTTGTATTACTTTTTGTTTGTCGTATAAAAAAGAAGAGTAAGTTGTAACGGGGGGGGAGGACGCGAGATAGCCAGAGCCGAGGAGCATAATAATCGCTGGCTCGCGCCGCATGTACAGTGATTCCTTTTTTTTCTCTTAAATTCATCTCGTTAAATTTCATTATTGGAGCGGTATACACGCCGTTCTCCCAGCACAACCGTCCTATCCGTTTTTTTTCTTTTATCACCTAACTATTTATATATTTATATTTATAAATTTATATTTATATTCATATGTATATGGATATCTTTCCGTAGGCGTGCTAGTTAAAGAGTCGCACTGTCGGGGCACTGTCCGTCCGGTCGAGCTAGCGAGGAGCTTTTTAGTATAACTCGAGTGTCCTTTACTCCCTCGCTCCTCGTCCTCGCTCTCTTCTCTCTGTGTGTGTTCTCTCCCTCTTCACTTGCGGCCGTATCGATTATTTCCCAGCTGATGCTGCTGTTGGGTCTGCTGCTGGCTTACTTGTTGTGCTGAACGCTTGCCCGCCTGGCCGCCAGGGTGGGTACTACCATTGCCGTCGCATTGGCGCTTCCAAAACAAAAGACACAGAAAATAGCGACATTAGCGCGCCACCGAGGAGTCGTCAATCTGACAATCTGCCCGAAAAATTTTACACTTTGGCGCGCGCGTCTCGTTTACACTATATTATTATATACGACGTTCAGATGCTATTTGGGTTTTCTGATTTTCAATTGGTGTTATACGACGTTCTAACTCACTCGCATAAAATTAGTTTACTTAGCAATTGCACTTACGATTACACTTTAATAGTAAAGAACTCGATTAACTACTTATGTATAATATATGTATACACACACAAAATCGAAAATCAAAACTCAATGGACAGGAGAAGCTTTCATTCAAGTGCTGCTATCAGGCTTAGAAATTATTGTCTCCTTGTATATGTTTACACTTGATTCTAGAGCTGTATAGATATATTACAAATTACAAATATCGTACTTAATAATTTATGCTAAGTTATATAGAATTAGTGGTTCACGTGCAGAATACAAATAGCATCCACAGACTCGGTCGGTAGAAAAAAGAAAACGTCAATTTTTCGCGAATTGTCAGATTTCAACTGCACATTGAACGGTATCAATTGAGAGTTCTTATATCCTAAGAATCATATTCTCTTCCAACTCGACACTGTCCTGCCCACTTTGCACTTTTCTCGAGTCCTATACAAAAGCTCGATCGATTCGATCTGGTCGAACACAGAAAGAAGAAAGTATACGAAAGATTGTCAATGGTATGCTGGGCGATTAAAACTAGATCATTACTTGGATGTATTCGCGAGAAATGATTACCGTACTATCAATTATCTATTCGTATTCACTAATAGAACGCGTCGTTAAACGAAGACTTATCAATTAGTTCGTGATGAAAAGTATCATGATGATAATCATATAAGCAATTCATTATTACAGGCAGTCTCCGTAGCCGAGTCGTTAACGTAATTAAGTTTATAAATAAAAAAGTTCTTTTTTTTTTCAATTTTTACATGCTCTATGAACCTAGCCTTAAACCGTATAGGTACATCCTTACACTTGTAACGAGAAAAAAAGTTTACTCTTAAAAAAAAATCGATTAACGTACACAAAGAGGAATAAAAAAAGAACAAGCCTTTGCACACTCTCGGCTATGAATTTGTTTTATACAATTACATATAGTTCATAGTCTATCGACTGCGCGGAGTAAGTCACGCGTAAAAAAAAAGAAAATTGCACACGCTCGCGCGCCCCGGGGATTCGAGAAAGCAAAGTCGAGGAGGTTCATCCCCTTTGGCTAGAAAAGCACACATCTGGTGAAAGACACATCAGCTCTCTCACTTTCTTTCTCTGTCTATACCGTGGCACAGGAACACGTGATTCTCGCTCTATATTCGCCTGTTTGCCTACACACAATTTCGTTTTTCTTTTTTATAATCTCTGTCCTCTTTCTCTCTCACGTCGTGTGTATAATGTGTGAATTTGCGATAGCTATAGCACGCGGCGAGTGCGCGTGCCTACTTTAGCCCGTTAGATTTCGGCCTACCTGAAAAATCAACGGAAAAAACACACAAAAAGTTTTTTTTTTAATTGACAAAAATGCTCTCGCTCTCTTGCACTTCCTTCCTTGGATGGAGACGCAGAGGGAGATTAAAAAAAAAGAGAGAGAGAGTTACAGTGTTGACCAGCGTATGAGACAGACTACACCTTTTACATATTATGAAGAGAGAAAAAGACTTTCTAGAAAAATACAAGTGTGAGATAGACAATAAGCAGAGAACCAAACCCCGGCGAGAAGTTTACCGGTGACACCATAAGCAGCAACCTTGCATGCACAAAGTAATGCCAGTGACCAATTGACTCTACGTTTGCTTTGAATTATCAAAAATTTTTCTCGCGACCGTGTTAGCTGACGAGCAATAAATTAATCATAACTATTTTATACAGATTGAATTTGAATTCGATTTGGAAAGTATGCTATAGAGTGTGCATGCACGAGAATTATGCATATTGTTATTAATTAGCATATATATTGTATATCGGGTTATGAATAGGATGACGTGTCTCCTTTTAGTATTAGTAAGCAATATTCACTAGCATAATTTACAATCACATGGATACTGTTAGATCAACTTGACCGAGAAAGTAATATCAACGATGCCTCAACAGTTTCCAATATACAGGGTATTCTATTGAAGGATATATTCACTAAATACTTAATTCTTCTCGAATAAAATTTACAAGGACTTCAATAGAACACTCGAATGAAAGTAGAAACACCTTACAAGCAGTCAGAAAACGCAAAGAATACCCAATTCATAAATATTGGAAAGCAATATTTACAAATTCGTGCACCGCGTGGAGGAGAATCGCGGACAACTATGCCACGGTATATATATTATGACTATTTAAAAATCCAAATACACTAAGCTGAGCAGCTATTGCAAGTGTTCGACTTTAATATTTAAAAATTTCAAGACAAATACTTTCTTGTTTACTAAAATACTGCAATAGCTGCGAGTTTGTTTTCTATCTACTTTAATCTTGTTGTGCAAAAGTGAAACACAGTTACGTATAGTTTACTAATTATAACTGACTGGCAGATACATTCTTAGGACAATCTTAGGTTTGAAAATATTGATTGATTTGTTGAAAAGTGAGTGAATTGACTAGATCAGATAAATATTATATAGTAACTCTAGTTTTTGACTATATTTCTTGTATAACTTTCTTTTCTTTTTTATGTCACTTCCACACGTTTTAAAGTTAGAACGAAAACTTCAACTTTTTCTCATTCACATCACAAATAAACTTGGACCAACACCATAAACTATCAGTATTTTTCAGACCGTTTCCCGTATCTTTGAATTTTAACGGTTATTATTTTTACAAACTACGACTATTAACCTAATATAAATGGTGATAAAATATTTTAGTAAGCATAGTGATGAAATGTAAAAAATATGAATAACTTGATTCTGATTCAATGAAAAAGTTCGATGCTCATGTAAAAATACTAAATCAAAGTTATACCCATTTAAATATAGAACACGTATAAGCACGAGCATCGCACTTGAAATCTAAAGCTTCGTCTAATTAAGGCGCATTTAAATCAAGTTTATTCAAACGATTCCATAAAAGTCAGTTATAGTCCTTGAAAATACATCGTTTAAAGGATATCACCTCGCAATACCTTAAAAAGACGAGAGCTTGGGCTAATTAGCGACCAGTGCAGTGTGAGAAAAGATTGTGCGCGGAGCGCTATTTCACTCATTGCGTGTTGTGAAGGTAATTAGGTATAAGCAACTCACTTGGACTTGGGTGGCATTTCACCGACGGCTGCCGCTGCGTTACCGCGGTGCGTCAGTCTGACGCTGACCCTTCGCTCCTGGCCGACTGCGCCCGGCACTGAAAGACATCATCAGAAAGTTCGTGTGAGACGGCGACAGACAGGACTCGCTCGCTTTGTTTGTTGCATGCCGAGAGGCATTAAACGGAAAAAAGAGAGCGCACACTTGTTTTTTTTTTTACTTTCGTCGACGAAAGATTTCCTCGCTGAATTATCCTTGTACGCCTTTTACTATATTTATACGCTATCGTCGCGTGTGCGAATTTTTTCAGATAAGTCAGTAAGAATACCTTTACGTGAGGTTAATAATTGGTGTATATAAAGCAATTGGGTATTTTTAAATCGCAACGTTTGTACCTGTTCGTATAAGCGTACTTCTTAACGATTAGTTTTCAAAAATCACGGCAGCGTGTACAATTTGATACGTTACTCTCGTTGCAGAGAAATTTTGTCATGAAGTAATTGATCAACGCATCGCCATACGACACAAAACACAATAGTATACATACACATAAGAACGTCTAATGATACAGTCCGGCGGTATTAAAGCTCTCTCGAGGTGTAAAACAGTCATAAAATTTTACATGATCTACGATGCACAATACTCAAAAATAAACAGCAAAATTTCTCTCTACGTGTACAATAGTTTGAAAAGTTTTTTTTACAACAGCCAAGAAAATACCCAATTTCGATGTTTTCACAAAAGTTTTCGTAAGAGGGAAGTCATTGAAAGCATTTATGGCGATTAGATATATGATGTGTGTGAATTTTAATCATGTATTGAAGTTTTGCTCAATTATATTAGCAAATTCGCTTTTTACTCAAAGAAAGTACAATTCAAAACACAACATATTTAAAAACCATTTAGTAGACATTTTGATGATAAATGAGAAAAACAAAATGTGTAACAAAAAGAAAATAAAAATAAAAAGAGAAATGTTACTAAGGACACTCAAAAGAATATAAAGACAGTGCTGAAAATACGTTGTATATTATACC
This sequence comes from Cecidostiba fungosa, assembly GCA_900474305.1. NCBI lineage: Eukaryota > Metazoa > Arthropoda > Insecta > Hymenoptera > Pteromalidae > Cecidostiba > Cecidostiba fungosa. Next base: position 36,917 of record UCOJ01000408.1, read on the forward strand.
CACCGTGATTTACCCCACACCACTTAAAAAATGCAATAATGTTGGCACTAGCGTGTAACGAGCTTCCGTTGCTGACATTACAAATGTATGATTAACTTGATGTACATTCTAAATCGAAAAATTTAACTTTCACTTTTTTCTTTCGAAAACAAAATTAAAATTAAATCATTGTCTCGTCGTCCCACAACACAAGATTATTATTCATGTTTACAAGAAAATTTTATTTCAACAGTTTCATTAAGACTTTTGCAATTACACGCGAGATTGATTTCTCAAGAACGATTGGAATATTGTAAAGATAAAATCAGTCTCTTTCTACAAATCTTACATCATGTGGACGACGGCAAGGACGATCTTTCACGCTTGGCCATTGAAATGGAAAAATTAACGAAAAATGCAAATAGAAGTCGTAACCGAAAAAAGCTGGACAGTATGAATGTTAATGCAAAAAATGAGGCGCCGTTGTATGAGACAAATGTACAAATATATATACGATGCTATACAAATTTTGATACAGTAATAATTTAACATCAAAATGCAGTACAAATGTAAACAGCAACGATGAAAAACAAATAGGCCTCCGGTTCGTCCAAGATTCAACCAATATTTATCGGCAACGAATAATAAAGCATCTTTCACATATGCGCACGATAACACCGGTATTAAAAGAAAAAAAATGAAACAAAATTAAATAAGAATAATAACACTGCAAAGCAAGTATACGTACAAAACGGAATCTCGAAGGAACCGGCCGGGCCTTATACTCTATCGCGAGGGTTTTTCCATTCAAGCCAAGTGAGAGAGAAAATTTTGATATGCTTCGGGATCCCGAAATTGTGCATTGAAACGAGTGGTGTGAATAAATAAAAAATAGGCCAGTCCTTGAATGGAAAAACATTTATTTCTACTTTCTTCTCAGCATCATTATATAGAACAGGCTATATTTGTTTACGTGATTACAATAGATGTGTGTGGCACAAAGAAGAATGCATAATCGGGGGAGGAGAAAATTATTAAAACGGTAAAGTTAAGTAGAGGAGAAATTAAACAAATGAAAAAATTAAAAACAAAAAAGAAAAAAATAATAAAAACAACGTAGTAATATGTGTACGTAGAAGACGAACAGGTCACGATGACAGTCTTTAGAATTGACGACGACAATAGACCATAACACAAGCCAACCCTGAAGTGTTCCAAGTTTCTCCTCTGCCCGGACGCGCGACGTTTCGAACAAGCGTAGCAGCATTGTGCTCTCCTCTCCGTTATTATTATTATTATTATCATTAGTAGTAGTTATAGTTAAGACTTATACAAAAATATTCGGTGTATAACGGTATACGTCTCATATAAATATGTAAGGTTAAATCTTATCCCTACGTAGAACGTTAGTCGTTCGATATGACACATGATTGTTATCTTAAAAAGTATTGTGATGAAACGTAAGGACGCGTGTGTAAGCGCTCGTTCGAAACGGGCATCCGGCCTTCGGCCAGACTCATTCAGTCATTGAAGGATATGCGTGAGCGCGAGCGAGACGACAAAAGCTCCAAGAGAAACCGAAAAAAGTCTCGGATGAAATGGAGCGTGCGTTGACTATTGTGTCTCTATCTAAACTTTGGTAAAAATTGAACGCCACCTTGTGTGTCCGTGTAAATAATCTCCGCACTTCTTTATCCTCCTTTCGCAATCTATCGCGTGAGCTTTCTCTTCGTGCGCGTTGTCTCTCTCTCGGCTCGCGTGTTCGGTTTGGCTCTATCTCACTCTTTCTTTCTCATACACACACTCACACTCTCTTGTAGGCAAATGTAGTTTTCTTTTTTCCTCTGTACATCCACGAAGAACACAGAAATTAAAGCTCGTATGAACAACAAACGAGCTCTGATTCGTGAGAAAAATCTATGGAAAACGAGAGGTTGAAAGAGTTCGATTCGGTTTGTGCGAACAACTGATCAATGGAGCGCGTACGGTTGATGAAGTGATTGTCCGAAGTAGGCAAGAGGCGATCTCGAAAGAAACCGTACAAATTTGGAGAAGAATGTTAGTTGTTTTCATTAAGATATATAAACTTTACAATACTATCGAATGTATAATTAAGTAGTAATAATAATACTTTAACGTTGGCTGCTACGACCAGCTCTTGCCCGATTCGGACTCGTGCAATTGACGATAAAAAAAATTTCAAGTGTGAGAATATTTTTTTTTGCAAACATATGCTTATAGATCAATAATGCACGAATATTTTAAAAACGAGGTATACACTAACGAATTTACATATACAACTCTTTGACAATTAAAATCGATTTTCAAAACAACAGACCAATTAATGAGATCAATGTCATGTGTATCTAAAAAGCGACCGTGCGACATTATTAAGTATATCGTAGTAAAAAAAGACGTTAAAATAAAACTGGGATAAAAGTTGTATTGTCCTCGCGTTCATCAGTCTATCATGGTTTACAGTCAGTCTGTAATATTCGATTTAAGAGCTACACGGTAGATATATAATTGACTGAGTGGCAGTGACGCGTTTAGAAGTTAACTTTAAAAAAACCAGACTCGTGAACAAAAATGCATCGCCGACGTGCCCCTCCGGAAAAAATTTCTTTCGCAAGTACTCTTTGCTACGGCCATTTGCCTCGCTGATCAATCAACGATCAAAGCCTAGTGCATACCTGCGAACGAGACGCGCGAGATGGAAGACGCAGAGGTAATAAATCCTTTCTTCAAAGCGCGAAAACAAACAGCAAGCAAGGCGCCTCCTCTCGCGCGCTCTGTCCACATTTGGGTTATCCTTTTCAACGCATCGCGAAGTAAGAGTATACGACGACGGATGACGAGTCGCGAGCCTCACGCAGACGTAACAATGAAACATAAAAACTATTACAACTAACCGTCTAACGCAGGAAATAAAAACCATCATTATCATCTAATATAGTTAATCGTAAAACTAAAAATCATAGTGTGTATAACTTTAACGTAATTAATTGTATAGCGGCGTAAATGATTAGAGTTAGTCGGACTGTGTAGCCTTAGTTGGGACATCACAAAACGGTCGGTGATCGAGAGGTGAGCGGTATAATATATTTTCGGGCTCGCTCTCCTCCTCGCGGGCGCAGAGAGAAGAACAAACAGCACACGCCCGTCTGCAGCAGGTCGGGGGAGCGAGACCGCGGCAGTGGTGGTTGCTCAGATGCAGATGCAAACAAAGATGTCGAGCAATATGCCCTTAATGATGTCGAGCTTGCCCTGGGGCTTTGAGTGGCCGAGAGAGTCGCTTGAGTTGGTGCTGTGGCTCAGCGCGTCAAGGTCGACTTTCTTGATCCAGCCGAGGCAGCGCTCCCAGCTTTCTCCGCACTCTCCCAATTGGTTCTTTTCCATTAGATTCTGTTGTTGCTGTTGTTTCTGGAGCCTGCCGAGTTGGCTGATGGAATAGCCAATCTCGAGGCTGTCCTTGTTGCCGCCGCTGTTCGTGGTGGCGGTGAGGCTGGACTTGCGTTGTAAGCAAGGCGTCTGCTCGAGCCCCTCAGCCCGGCTCGAGGTTTTGCCAAAAAAATCGAGCTCCTTCCTGGTGGTGCTCGGTGCTCGGCGCAGCTGCTGTCCCTCCTCGTCGCGCTTCGGGAGCTGCTGCTGGCTCCGGTTGCGATCTTTGGCTAAAAAATTGAGGCTGCGCCCGATCCTCTGGAAAATGCTGGGTCGCGTTCCGCTGCTCTTGCCGGCCTTGTGACCAGCGCTCGAGTCCAGGCTCTGGTGTTTGGCGTGGAACGGTAATAGTCTTGGCGGTCGCTCGTCTGGCAGTAGATCCAAACTACGAGCATCGACGGCTGGAGGTGGAGGTAGTCCGGGAAGGCAGCTCTTGTCAGCGAGAGATTCGAGGCTGCGATGACTCTTCTCCTTGCTGCGGAATGAGAGGTTGCGCCGTCTGAGCTGCGAGGCCTCCTGCAGAAGCTCGCTGCTACTCTTACGAAAGATCTCGCCCTCCTTCTCGGTGAACTCGACGTTACCAGAACGCGGCCTTGGTTGACGTCTCGAGCTTCCATCCAGAGTCTGGCTACTGAAGCAGTTCATGGTGCTGCTGGAGGGCGCTGGCAGGGTGGCCGAGGCACCAGGTTCATCCCTCTTGGGTTCTCTGGCGTCGTCGAGACCGAGACCGAGCAGTTCGCGATCTAGCTCTTTCTCAGTTTTATGCCCATGAAAAAAATAACTCTGCTTGTCGTGCTGGCGGGGCTCTGGATCGGCCGGCCTGACCTGCTGTTGCTGCTGCTCCTGATAGCGCTCGTCACCGGCGCCGCGACTCGGCCCGTATTCGCGATGCTGTTGCTGCTGGCCCAGGCTCGTTAGGTAGAGGGAACGACCGGCGGACTTAAAGGTGCTAAACTGACAGGAGGCTCCCGGATGCTGCTGTTGAGGTACGCTCGCGCTCGCGCTAGTAACGTTCGGTGTCGGTGGCTGCTCGCGGTGGCTGCCCAGCCCGAGGCTCGCGAGATAGAGGCTGCGCACGTCGGCGGACTTGCACGCGCTACACTGGCACGGGCCGGGGGCAGCAGCTGCTGCTGTGTGCGATGTGGCTGCGGCTGCGGCGGCCCCCGGCTCGCCACCAGCGTTTACAACGGTCGGATGCTGCTGCGGCGACTGTGGCTGCGGCTGCAACTCTTGGTCGTACAAGTGTGGTAGTATTTTACCTTGGAGCTCGCTCTTGTCCTGATTGTCGATCTGCTCGGCGCGTGCCTCCATGCTGTCGAACTTGTTTTGTTGTCTGCGGCCCGAGGTGCCAACCACCGTCGTCGAACCGACCCCGGCTCCTGATGCGTTCGCCAGGCACTGGCGCGTGTACGGCCTGAAACTTGCGAGGTCAGCTCACTTATGCTCTTGCTCTCTCACTTTACTCTCTATCATCTCTCTTTTTTTCTTTTCTCTTTTGCTTACAGACTAGATGCAGCAAAAGTAAAGACTGCGTTATCATGCGCGCGCGCGCGTGAGCTCGATGATGATTAATAAAATCGTGGGAAAGTTACTTGCTTCTATCTTTGAAATCGCGAGACGTAATTCGGAAAGATTCGAAAGGGCATGTATTCGTCGTTGATGGTGATGATGATGATGCATGAGTATATTTACATAAAGGAGGTATAAACAAAACAGTCAAAGACGGAGTGCATCCCCGTGGGTTTGAGACAGTTCATCCTGTGGGTGAAAAAATGCATGAAAAAAATGAAAAATGCTTTTCTGGTATAAACAATTTTTTTATCTTTATCTCCTCAAATGCTTTGTTACAATACACACAATTTGTAAAACACGGTGTCTATGCTTCAAGTAAAAACCACTAGGTAAATTAGTTTATAATACGAAATCAACGGTATTCGTGTTAATGATGTTATGACAAAATCGTTAGCTTAATTATTTCTATATACTACAATTCTTCAGTCGGAAAACATATAGAACATAAGATAAAACATGTATAGCGTAATCTTAAAACTTGAATTAGTTCGTGTATTCAAATGCAGCGAAAAATAAAAAATGGTTGAAAAAAAAGATAGAAAAAAAAACGAGAAAGAAAAGATTAAATCAAGTCTGATGACAACAAGAAGCGAAGTTTTTTTTTTTATAGCGAAATGATGCTCAGTCAGTCGTAGGACATGGTAAAATTCGTGTACGTGTCCCGAGTGGGAAATCAATTCGTCGGTCTTCTCCGTTGATAATACAGTGTACAGTAATAAAGAAAAAAGCCAAAAGAACAAAATGTGTTGGAAGATACTCATCTCTCTATTGGCACATTACTTTCTAGCTTCTATAAACGCGCCGGCATTTTCATTCGGCCGATTCATTGACCCAGGCCGCCGAGAATAGAGTGCGCTCATGGCAATAAGATGACCAAACTATTTATAAACACGCAAGGGACGTTCGTTGCAGGGAACGCTCGTCGTGGCTTTCCTGCTGATTTTATTGCATCATCAAGATCTGAGGCGCATCGAGAAAAGCTCCACACACGCGCACACACTTACTCTGTCTTTTGCTCATTCGTTCGCTTACTCTCTCTCTGTCTCTCTCCCTCGCATTCGCTCTTGGCCTGACGCACTCTCAAGCTTTCGCTTTCGTTTTCTCCTCCTCTCACTCATTCTCGAGCAGATTTACCGCGAGGCGAGATGCAATACTGACCTCGATCGGTGCTCCTGGTCGTTGTTGGTCCCCGAGGGTAACGCCGCCGGATTGTTGGTCGGCTGTGAGTGCGCCGCCGCCTGTTGAGCCGACGGCAGGGCTGGCTGCCTCGCGTTGCCAAACTTCAACATGTTCCAGTCGAACACGTAGTCGTACGTGAAACCCTGGCTGTGGAATAGAGTCCGGAACAGGTGTCGCAGGTGAGTGTAGTCGGGCTTGTCCTCGAACCGCAGTTCTTTGCAGTACTTTAGGTATGACGCGAACTCGACTGTAATCATTTTCTTATTTTAATCTACGTTTCTTTTTGTCAGTTTATCATTGCGGATGTTTGTCTTACCTGGATAACCTTTACATAGCTCCTCAATAGGCGTGGACATTTTTTTTTCCGAGATGCGCTCGTACTTTTGCCTCTTGGTCGCCGCTTTCAGGCCCTGCCACGGGAGACTACCTCGGTTGAAGTACATAAGTACGTATCCTAGCGACTCAAGATCATCTCTTCGCGACTGTTCAACTCCAAGATGTGTGTTTACGCTTGCATATCTGTCGACATACCGCGAGTGTTATGTGAGGTTCGTCAATAACATCAAAGTACAGACTACACAGTAGACTTGCAAAAAAAAAAAAAAAAAAAAAACGTCAATTTTACCTCGCTGTACCGGTGAGATTTTTATTTTCCCGGTAAGGTATGTGCTTGTTGGTTCGACCATCGCGATATTTTTTCGCCAGTCCAAAGTCTATAATGTACACAAGATTGCCTTTTTTTCCCAGCCCCATCAGGAAGTTGTCTGGTTTGATATCCCGATGGATGAAATTCCGACTATGTATATAGTCTGTTCTACTTATCTACAAAACAAACAAAGTCTTAAAACTGAGAAAATGTGTTGGCAGAGGGAATCGTTAACAAGGTGATAAATTTCAAAGAAGCAACATTTAATTGAAAATGTTAATGATCAGCACAAAAATATTTGTATCAATAATATTCACTCATAGATATGACTTACAGATGCAGTAATGACGCATCTTTTGAGGTCAATAACTGTGGTAATTGGAGATAATAAGTCAAAGTACAATTTTCAAATAACAAATATTGTGTAGTTTTGTTTATATAAATGAGCTTTTGAAAGATAAAAATAGAACTATTATTTTCATACTCTACCTGAAATGCATGACTATATGCATCCACAATTGCAACACCATTTTATTCAAAGTATAGGTGCAAAAGTTTGTAATGAACTCAAAAATTAGTATGCTTAAAGTCGTGTAAAATTTGTGTACAGATGAACAAGTTACTTGTATTGATGTGTATTATTCAATAATTCTATCAGCGTATTCAAATTGTAAAATAAAAAATATTATAAATCACTGTGACTCGTATATCACACAAGTGTCTTAAATTGTCAACAACATCTCTCCTCACAGCATGCACACCAAGTATAATATTAACAGTTAAGCTCGAATAAATAGTATCATTGAAGTTGATAAAGACTCGTAGTGAAACAATGATTAATGCAGTGTTTGGAGCTGGAGCAAGGAAACATGCTTTGGATCTTCAAAAGGCACATCTAGTATTTCCCCAAAAAACAATAAAAAGCAAAAGCATCAGTGTGACCCACTTGGAAACTACTGCAAGTGGAGCAAACAGTGTTATAAAATTACACCAGCTCCAAAGCTTCATTATTTTTCAAAGCATTCATTCCATATCCCATACACACACACACACACACACACACACACACACACACACACAAGACATGCTCAGAGAGCATTGAAGGGAGAGAGCAAACTTACCAGCTGATCGGCAAGCAGCAGAACAGTCTTGAGGGAGAAGCGTCGAGAACAGAAGTTGAATAGGTCCTCCAGCGACGGACCGAGGAGCTCCATCACCATCACGTTGTAGTCACCCTCTGATCCGCACCATTTTATCATGGGTATGCCAACTGCACAGAGACAAAGCAACATTAGTACCACGGCTAGTAGTACAGTACGAGACACATACAGACGGACAACTCACCTCCACCCTGCATCATCTTGTAGAACCTGGACTCGATGTGGAGCTGGGGATGCCTGGTCTTGATGCATTCCAGCTTGATCGCGACCTCCTCGCCAGTGGAGATGTTGGTTCCTGAAAAAGCAGCGGGTCGTGAGTGGGAAGGGAAAATCGCGCGCTTAAAAAGGGAGAACGAATGGCGTGAGAGCTGCTCTCACCTAGGTAAATGTCGCCGAAGGAGCCGCTGCCGATCTTGCGGCCGAGCCGGTACTTGTTGCCGACGCGCAGCTCCATCGTCGGTCGGGCTGCAGCGCTGGTGAGTCCGGGCGGTGCTGGTGCTGCTCGAAGGAGCTCGGCTGGTCGCTGCTTCGGCTTGGCGGCCTGCAGTAGCAGCAACGAGAGCTTGGCTCGTCGTGGTTAGGCGAGGCCGCGAGGGGGGGCCTGGAGCTCCATCGTGGACTCGCTCGCTGCTCTCTTCGCGGGCCGCTCTGGCGCGTCTCGGGGCTTTCCGGCTCTCCGTGTATGTACCTCGGGCTTTCGGGCTCGCTTCGCTTGGGCTGCTCTACACGTCGTCGTCGTCGGCTGTTGGAGGTGGATGTGGTCTGCGGCTGCCCTGGGGCCTGCGACTCCTTTTCTCTCGTCTACACTCGAGGCTGCTGATGGCTCTCGCTCGCTCGCTGCAGCAGCAGCTACGGGACGAGAGGAACGAGGACGAAGATGGCGCTGCTGTTGCTCTTGCTGTTCGAGTCGACCAGCCAGAGAAAGAGAGAGAGAGAGAAGATTGTGTGTGTATGCGCGTACTTATAGAGCTGTCTGTCTTTCTCGCTCTTTCTCTGTAGAGCAGTATAGCCCGCAGCCGCGGCTGTTGTTGCGCGTTCGTCGCGATGACACACACAGTACACACGGATGGGGACGACGGGCTTTGGCCGCCGCCGCGAGTTTCGCTTTTGGAGTAGTCGACTGTGTCACCCTGTTGCCAGATCTCTCGCGGCCTCGCTTATGCCTGCTATCGCTATCTCTCTCTATCTCTATCTTCTCTTCTCGTCTTGTTCGCCCTTTCTCTTTCGCTCCACGTCTGCTCTCGCGGCTCGACGACGACCAATTAAAAATTGGGCTTCTTTACATCATCGCGCGCGACGCACTCTTTCTCTCGCGCACCTTTGTTTACCGTTTCAGGTGTTTTCAGACTGATGGCTCTCTCGCTCGGACACAACGATGCGTATATTAAAGTACAGCCGTTTGCTATCTCTCTCTCTCACTCGATACTTGCTGCTTCTTTTGTCTCTCGAGACTCGCGCTACTAGCTTCGAGAGGGACGACTTTAGCTCTCTCTCAAAGTCGAACACGCACCCGATGAGAGCTAAGTATATGACTCTCAGCAGATGAGCGCGTTTTGTTATTTAGGGAATTCTTTCGCCCGGAGGAAAACAATGTCCTAGCTGGCGTTTCTACGTGAATCACTCCGAAATTTTTCGTTTTGGAGGGCTTTGTAGAATCGGGCTGAGGTTTGGCGAAATTTTATGATGAGTTATAAGCAACGTTAGAAAACGTTTTTTCACGCCTCCCCTACTGCGTGACTGTATTGTTCATTATTCGTGTGATTTTTTTTATTTCATATAACGAATGCTTGAATGCTTTCGTCTAATGTGAAAAATTTTTACATGTAGGCACGTATGTATATCACGTCGAAATAGTCAATGATGATGTGAAAAATTCCAAAAAACATAACAAAATATTACTCTTTTATAACGCAACGTTTTACCGATTTCGAAGTTCGCGCCAAAACATGAGGAACCTTCGTAAATCACACGCACGCGCAGGTGCAGGCAAGAGAAACGGCAACGCTGTAAGATCAGTCTGTGCCTTTTTTCCACTTCGACCATTTTTTTCATGACTTGCACAGGTATAGTGCTATAAAACAAAATCCACATCCACACAGATACGCCGATGCTTCATATAAACATACATATATATGTATATACGCAAATAATGTTCGGAGCACTACACCGGTATGTAATCGCAAAAAATCGTCGGATCAAGATTGAGTCATATTGTGTATGTACTATATATATTATATATGACGTTCAATAGATGTGTACATACATATTGCGTACATTGTATACTTATAGGCGAGGAATGTAGGGTTGATTGAGAAAAAAAAAATAGAAAATGGGAAAAGTGGCGGGTATAATCTTTAGGTAGTCGAGAAACGAAAATCGTCCATCTTTTTCTAGCTCGTTTCACTTGTGAGCTACGATAACCGGAAATCGCCATAGTCAGCCGATCGATTATCTTATCCTATTCGTCTACTAGGCCGTTCGAGGCAATGGGGGATTTTCTGTTTCAGTTATTGTAGGGGCAAGGACATGAAATACTTATTAGTAAACTTGTTAGCCGATCATTCTTGATTATGACATTTCTATTGTAACTAAATTTGATATTATTTTCTATTTTTTTTCTTTACTTGTATTTTAATTTTAAGCTATAGCCATTTGATCTATAATATATTTAAGTTTTTTATAAATTTTATACTATTTTTGTTAATAAAAAAAGAATTGAAATCTTTGATATACAATAAACAACTGAAATAAACTAAATAGTTTTGAAGAATTTCAGTACGATGGAGAGAGAAAGAGAGAGAGCGGAGGAGGCGGAAATGCCAAGAAATTCCTTAGGGTTACTATGAAGAATGAAAAGAAAGAATCATTCCAGGTAGACGTTGTATACCCCGCGCACACGATGCGGCAGGTAAAAACAGATTTTTAAAGGCAGTGAACTCGAACTTAGAATTCTTTATTCAAATTTGATACCGATTCTTATTATATTATTAGGTACTATATAAAAGATAAATTTTCTAAAACGATGGTGTCAAAATATGACAGTCATGATAGACGTTATTAATTATTCAATTTATACAAAAATTTTATGATATTTCATTCCAAGAAAAATTAAAAAATTGGTCGCTGCGTTTTTTTCATTATTTTATTTCAGGTAAAGTTAAATAATCTTTTCATTTTCATAATTTGAAATTTGCTAACAAATGTGAATTGTGGCGGCGAATAAAAAACTAGAGCACTTTGACTAATCTTTGATTTGAACGAAAAAATTGTTGGAGCTTTTAAGCATTACATTTTTTTTTAACTTTAAATGCGTATTAAAGTAATTCTATAGCGATTAAAAATATTATTTAAGTATTTTAATGATTCTAACTTTTAGAAATAAATTAACTAATAGGAAAAACAATGAATAATTAATAAAGGAACAAAGCTTTTGCAGATGGCGCTGACATCGATAAACATAATAAACATGGACGAAATACTTCATCATTCCAGTACTCTGAAACCAATAGACTCTATTGGTAAGGTGTCGTCGTCGGCGTTTCGTCGCTGTCGCTGGCGTTGACTGCTCTTCTACGGCCGAGTCGCAAGCCGTCTCCTTTTGGTTTCCGGCGTGCATAGCGTTTGAGGTTATTTTTTTTACACAAACGCATGCCTAAACTGTAAAAATGTATTCCGAAGATTACGGTGATACGGTAATTACATTCTCCTTTAAACGACGTTTATTTGCATTCTTGATATATAGATTTGCTGCAATTATAACTTGAAATATTTATTTTAGGACTATGTGTACGACGACTATGGTCAGCCAGAGGAGCATCTCGAGGGGTATGGCAGGTACTCTTCACGTCAGATGCCCGAAGTGGTCAAGAAGTTCCTGGTATTATTGAGAAAGTATATCGAGGAAGGCATGATCTTTGAGATCCAGAATTTGTATGAAAACACGTTTCCCAAGCTTTCGGAGCAGTACTTTGACAAAAGCCCCTGGCCTTCGGATCAGCAGATAAGTCATATTGTTGACGATGATCATGTCTTTATTACTCTGTACATGGAACTGTACTACAGGCATATTTATGCCTGCATGCAGCCTACCTTAGATCAACGCATCCAATCTTTCTACAATTACTGCGATCTATTCAATTATATCTTGAATGAGAATGAGCCTGTTTCTCTGGAGCTGCCTGACCAGTGGTTGTGGGAGCTTATCGATGAGTTTGTTTACCAGTTCCAAGCCTTCACCCAGTACAAAGCCAGTGTGTCGCAGAAAACCGAGGAGGAGATTGAGACCCTGGCTAACAACAGCAAAGTCTGGGATGTTCTATGTGTACTGAATGTTTTGCATTATTTGATTGACAAGTCAAAAATTAAGAGTCAATTGGAAGTGTACGCTAGTGGTGGAGATCCAGATTCAGTTGCTGGACAGTTTGGAAGGCGTTCTTTGTATAAAATGATGGGATACTTTTCACTTGTTGGTTTACTTCGTGTCCACTCTCTTCTTGGTGATTACTATCAAGCTATTAAGGTATGTAAATAGTTCTTCATTTTTTATTGTTGATTGTCTTCATTCCATTATAACCTAGTCATTTATTGCTTACTGACAGGTTTTGGAGAATGTTGAGCTCTACAAGAAGAGCGCATACTCTCATGTGCCAGGATGTCAGATTTCTACTGCATACTATGTTGGATTCGCCTACATGATGATGAGGAGATACACAGATGCCATTAGGACATTCTCTGGCATTTTGCTGTATGTGCAGCGCACAAAGCAGCTTTTTACTGTAAAAAGTTATCAAAATGATCAAATCAACAAACAAACTGAACAGATGTATCACTTGTTGGCTATATGCTTAGTATTACATCCCCAGTGCATTGATGAAGGTTTGCAGCAAGCCCTGAGGGACAAAAAATATTACGAAAAGATGTATATTATGCAGTGTGGTGGTTTGGATGAATTCAAATCTTGCTTTCTGTACGCGTGTCCCAAATTCTTGTGTTTGCACCCACCCAATCCAAATGCCATTAAAGAGGACTATGTTAGAGATGCTATTGAACACCAAGCTTCAGTTTTCATGAAGGAAGTTGTACAACAGAAGATGTTGCCAACCATTCGTTCATACCTTAAACTATACACGACGTTACCTTTAAGCAAGTTAGCAACCTTCATGATCAGCAATTCTCAACAAACCGAGGAAGAATCAGAGATAGATTTGAAGGCAGAGATTGCTAAGCTTACAATTTACCTTCTTTGCTTTAAGCATAAAATGAAGAATATCGTTTGGACTAAGGGTGCTTCTGGATTAGATGGAAAGTTCCAGTCTGGCTCAGAGGTATGTATTTTGTACTTGTAATAAAATTTATCTCAAAAACTATTACTTAATTAAATTTTAATCATTTTTCAGCTCGACTTCTACATTGATCACGACATGATTCACATAGCAGATACGAAAGTCGCTCATCGGTATGGAGATTTCTTTATTCGCAAGATTTTGAAATTCGAAGACTTGAACAGAAAACTGCACCACATTAAGATCTAAGTTCGTAAGGTTCGTAAGTTTTATAAGAACGTTAATAAACTTAACGTGACCCTACAGATGTCGAAAGAGAATAAAAATAAAAAAGTTTTTACTCAAATTTCTATTTATATTTTTTTTTTTACATTTTACCAGTAAATATAAATAATATATCTTAATGCCTTCATTTGAATTGCGTACACAAATTTCAAATCACAATATTACAATGATTTGGAAAAATGTTGTAAAATTTACGCATTAAAAAGTTACAATGATAACGCAGGATTGTTACGAAATATTATATAAAAATACGGGATTAATTTTATTAATAAGATCAGTAAAATTTATATGAATTTTTCAACTCAGATGGCTTTATTTATACGTTTCAAACGTGTTATTGATAGACCAAAAACCCTTAGAAGAAAAATCGGTTCAATAATTTTAAATATATATACCTATATCTATTGTATGTATATCTAAAATCCATTTTTATAAATACAATATACAACTTTTTATAAAAAAAAATACCAACTACAAAATAATATATTACATATCTTACAGACTTGATCTTGAAAACAGAATTAACTACAAACATTTTTCTAATATAAAATCAAGTCTCTGCAGTAGTAGACTTTTCTTGTAACATCTTACATGCTGCAGATAAAATATTGCCAGACCTTGCTGCCCCGCTCGCAAGTCTTGAATTTTGTAAATAGTGAAAAAATCGATTTCCTCTTTTACTATTCAATTGATTTCGGATTTCCTCAGCTCTGCATATAGTTCTTATACTAGAAAGGTAGTCCACAGATAATGCGCGTCGATCTGACGTATTTGAAGCGATTTGTGACAGAGCTGAATCTACATCACGATTAATTTGCTTTTTAGTGAGTAAATGATTACTCGAATCTATCTGACTGTTAGATTTTTTAGAGTCATTAATGGCCGATTTCATTACTGCGTTTTTCAACCAATTACCTATTTCTAAACTCATATTTTCTAAACTACAATAAGAATTCATGTTTTCCGAAAGGGACATGCTTGGTTCAGACTTTATATCGATCAACTGTGAAGTCGGGTCTTCGATGTCAATTAACGTCGAAATTACACTAAACCTATCTAAATTAGTAACTAAATTATCTAAGGCTTTGTCAGACAAATTTTTATCGTCAGATGTTTGTTTCTTTTTTTTACTTTTCTCCATTTTGATAGCCGGTTTATAAAGGTTGGCTTTTATTTCCTTCCATATCGAGTTGTTCACAGCCAAAGAGGTAGACGAAATCCGGTCTTTACCAGATATTAAAAGATATTGTAACTGTAGAAGTCCTTTTCTTAAATCGCCACTCTGACAAAGAGCCTGTAACATTAGAAAAAATTTCGCATTACTTAAACCGTTCGTATTGAAGTAGTAGTCATTATACAGATTAAAAAAGAAATATATACTAATTCTCATGCTTACATCGACACAATTTTGAGAAAGTTTACATCCCGTTTCTGCTAATGCAATAAGTTGTAATAAGGCTGGTACCCTTTTTCCACTGACAGGATGAAAATTAATACGAAATTGTTGTGGTGCCAATTTTGGAAGATGAGAGCAGGTATCTCTAAGAGTCATAACAATCGGTCGTTTAGTATTGGATGCCAATTGGAATGTTGCTGATACAAATCCTTCATCATCCTCGAAAACTAGGTCTACATCTTCAAAAAGAATCAGAGAGTTTTGTGAAATTTTTTTGGTTTCTTTTTCTTCTTTTTTTGGTATTGGTATGAAAGAATCTTTCAAAGTTGATTTTTTCACTCTGTGTGATTTGGTTGCCTCTTCAAAATCTTTAAGAATTTTTCTTCCAGGTCTTTTTGATGATGCATTTACTTCTAAAACTCTACAATATTATTCATTAAATTATGTTTTGACCTATATTTATTAAATATTTTAAAATAAATTCATTAATAATATGCTTACTTGTAACCCAATTCATGAGCGACTGCATACACACTTGCTGTTTTCCCACAACCATGTGGTCCAATTAGTACTGCAACCTGATTGTTTTCAATATTGCCCGACATGCTACAGTCTGAATTGTAAAATTCTTCTCCACTGCTGTAATCTTCGTTATTTCTTACTGACTTCCAGCCATCCAACCAAGCTTTTAATTTTATGGCTGCTTCCTCATTACCAACTATCTCTGTAGTAGTATTGGGCTTATATTTATCAGTCCATGGACTACATAGTAATTCATCTAAGGGATCACTCGGCTTTTTTAAGTTTTTTTTTTCAGATGTTCGTCTTCTTGTTTTAGGCGCTCGCTTCGGATTTTCTGGCTTTGAGAATGTAGATACAGATTTCCATATAGACTGTACATCCGAACAGTAGGACTCTATCTCAGATAAAACTGTTTCAATATCTGTCTTTACACATTCAAATACATGTTCAGAAACAGGAATCGATTGGTCTAACACAGATTTATCTTTGATAAGTGATAAATCAAACGATTGAAAAATTTCATTATTTTTTAGTGAGAACTTGTGATTTAGAACAATATCTGTATCTGTAGGTTGCAGTTGATTAACATGACTTATTTTTGGGAACGGCAGCATTTTTGGACCTAAAGGTGGAGTTTTCTTCTTTGCACTGCCATTAGTGTTTTCGTTTATATCTGATTGTAAAAATAAACGTCGGGCAGCTACAACTTCGGCACAAGGTTTTAGTCGTTTCGTAAATAATGGTGCAAGTTTTTCTTTCGACTTTCGTTTTAACGAATTCTCTTCTACTATTTGACTTTCATCTTCTATTACTTCAATCACTGTTATTAATTCGACACTATCATCGTGAGTTTTACATTCTTTAGCAGTTAAACAGTTATTTAATTTTTCATTGTTTTCAGTCTTTGATTTATCAGTCTTCACACCGTCTTCTTTACTATTTGATGAACTCTTTCTTTCTCTTCTGTTTGATTTTTCTTCTTTATTATTTGTTGAATTTTTTCTTTCCATTTTATTCGATTTCTCTTCTTTATCGTTTATCGAATTCTTTTTTTCTTTTTTACTTGATTTTGCTTCTTTATCATTTATTGAACTCTTGTTTTCTCTTTTATTTAATTTTTCTTCTTTATCAATCATTGAATTCTTTTTTTCACTTTTATCCGATTTTTCTTCATTACCAATTTTTAAATCTTTTTCTTTTTTGTTATGACCATCTAATGAAACAGTGCTTAGATCAGATTTTTTATTTTTCGTAGGTAGTAATACTTTTGGAATTTTATCATTATTTTTCATATTTTCTTTCTGTACCTTTGATGGAACAGTTGGTGTATATATTTCCTCATTATCTTCTATTCCTGCAATTATTTTTTAGTATTAATTGTGTTACAGAACAGCATAAAACTTTAAAAATATATGAGAACTGAGAATCAGCGATCAAAGTGTCAAAAATCATTGCCGTCAACTGGATAATTTCCAGGAGACTATTTAGCTTCAACTGTCATCATATGAAAAATTTAAGTGCATTTTATATAAAGTTAAGCATCAAGGGTTTAAGTTTACCTGGTTTTAATACACTGTTTGACTGAAGTTGAATTTTCATAGACCACTTAGGTTTGTTCTGTGGCATAGGTGATTTGAGTTTCTCGTTTTTTGGTGATAATACTATAGTTTCCGTTTGTAACAATTGGATTTCATCAAACTCTGGTTCTAGTTGTTTAGCATTTGGTTTTTTCTTTTTTGGAGAATCCTTATTCTTTTTATCAGAAGCAGGAGTAACAAAGCTTGGTGAATTTGTAGGTGTATGAACTTCTGCCTTCACTGTGAGTTTTGCTTTCATAAGTCTTTCTTTCTCGAGATGCTCAGGTGTAGCTTTACTAAAGAACATTATTAAGCATAAATAAATAGAAATAAGTATCTCATAAAAATTAAATGAATTCTACATACCTGAAGTAATTCAGTAGACTACCTGGACGTTTAACACTACCAGGCTCACTGTTTTTTGGACTATTTTCATCAGTCTGTGTTACTTCTGTATTGTTATTTTTTGGTTGCACGGTAAAGTACTTTTTTCTCTTCTCAAATATCCTTTCCATTTTTTCAGCTTCCTGCTCCTCTAATGCTATCCTTTTGGAATACCCCTTTTTGTCAGCTAACTCTATTAACTTTTCTTTGTACTCTTTTCGTGGTCTCCCCCTTTTTCTCTTCACTGAATCTTCCCCCTGTAAACGCACGAATTACATATCATATTTTCAAAACATTTCCAATACAAAACTAATGCAAAAGACTTAC
This sequence comes from Cecidostiba fungosa, assembly GCA_900474305.1. Lineage (NCBI taxonomy): Eukaryota > Metazoa > Arthropoda > Insecta > Hymenoptera > Pteromalidae > Cecidostiba > Cecidostiba fungosa. Next base: position 54,667 of record UCOJ01000408.1, read on the forward strand.
AGTTTTCTCTTCATTGGTCTTATCAGGAACAGCAGTCTGTTCAGCACTCGGTACATCGTCACAAGGTTTAGTCGAAGTCTCAACTTCATTTGCCTGGTTCTTCATCTCCTTATCCATACTCCTCTTAATCTTTTTATTGAGTCTGGTAGAAGGAGCTTCTGATGATGAATCATGCAGCGAAGATCTCTTCTTTGGAGTGTCATCATCCGTCTCTATGTGTTTGCGCTTGGGCTGTGGATAGGGGCTAGGTGTCTTGTCCACCAAGTCCGTCGAGGTCTCGACGATGTCGCAGATCGTTCCCTCATTCGACTTCCTGGATATTTTGATTTTGACCCTGCCACGTTTTCTCTTCGGCCTCGACTCCTCCTCGACAACCACAGTCTCCTCGATTTTGGCGCGCTCTTCTCTAACCTCCTTCATCGGCACCGTCGCGCTCTCGCTGTTCCTGGGCAGATCCGCGAAGTAGTGCGTGATGTCCTTCATGTTCGCTGTGGCTTTCCAACCGTTGTTTACACTTTTAATTGAAAAATAACGTCACGTCGGTTGGCCAGCCACGAAGATCTGAGAACTCCAGACTCCAGGAGTACGAGCGATCCGTGTACACACACACTTTTGGCGCCATCGAACTGTACCTAACCTCACCCGACAGCTGCGCGTGACCTAGCCTCCCTCGCCAGCCTATCAGAGTTCATTTGCCGCGTTTTTGTTAATAATAAACACAATTTGCCGACGCTACGGCTGCAATATTGTTGCGAATTCACTCGATTTAACGATCGATTTTTCTTTTCCTAATTTTTAAGTTATTTAAACTAACAACAAACTGCTCCGAAAAAATCCAAAATAAATGCGCACGTGAGCGCGCAACAGCCTTTACAGGCGATGCGAACGTAAACGGCGGTCCTCTACTGAATCAGATGTTTTTATAAACACAACACAGATTCGGTTTGGCAATTGAGGAAGGGAGCAGCAGTGGCATCATGGACATGGACTTCTTGGTGCACTCGTTCGGAGTATCGTTTATTTTGGGTCTACTATTGGCAATATGGTTCAAACGACGGGAAAAAACGAAGAGTGTGTGTATCGTCGTACTAGGAGACATTGGCCGCAGTCCCCGGATGCAGTATCACGCGACATCGTTTACTAGGGAGGGCTACGCCGTCGAAATTGTAGGTTACCCTGGTTCGCCCCCGCTCAAGGAGCTGCAAGATCACGCGAATGTCAAGATTCACTATCTGCGTAATCCGCCGAGTTTGCACAACCGTAGGTATTTTTTTGGTATTTTTTAAGGGTTTTTATGGGGGATGTTTACATGCTGTTCTCAATGTTGCAGAGTTGACGAGATTACTCTCGTATGTCGTCAAAGTTGTTTGGCAATCTCTGAATCTATTGTACGTTCTATTTTTGAAATGTAATTCGAGTTTTCTATTGATACAAAACCCACCTGCGATACCAACCATTCCTATATGTTGGTTTTACTGCTATGCTTGTAGCGTGGAATTTGCGATTGACTGGCATAATTATGCGCACACTATTATGGCTCTGAGTCTAGGTCAGAATCATCGTCTCGTTAGATTAGCCACCTTCATTGAGTCATTTTTTGGTGCTAAAGCTAGGCATAATTTTTGTGTTACCAAAGCGATGCAAGAGGATTTGGATAAGAAATGGAAGATACAGTAAGATCATATTTTCAGTTATGTTTAATGGAATTCATTTTTTTTTATGTCTCTAAGTGGATAATAATTGATTTATAGGGCAAAAGTATTATATGATAGACCGCCTGAAGAATTTCATCCAATTTCTTTAGAAGAAAAGCATGAATTACTGCTCAAATTAAGTAAAGACTATAATGTATTCAAAGGCACTGAAGAGAACTGTACAGCATTTACAACCCAATTACCGAATGGAGAGGTTGTATTGCGAAATGACAGACCTGCTTTAGTGGTGTCAAGTACAAGTTGGACTGAAGATGAAGACTTTTCTATTTTACTAGATGCACTTAGTGGTACTAAAAGGATATTTATTTATTTTTTTTAAACTTTTTTAACATGCAAATGTAGTATTGATTGCACATTTAAATTTACAGATTATGAAATTGAATGTAAAACAAATGAAAATGTTAAGTTTCCAGATTTAGTTTGTGCAATAACGGGCAAAGGCCCTTTGAAAGATTTTTATAAGGCTATAATAGAAAAAAGAAATTGGAAACACGTAACAGTAATTACACCTTGGTTAGAAACTGAAGATTATCCAAAGTTATTAGGTCTGCATCACTAAAATTCTCAAAAACATTGAAATTTGAATGACACTTTAAATATGAAAATTAATTATATTTTTAGCAAGTGCAGATTTAGGTGTCTGCCTACATACATCCTCAAGCGGTTTAGATTTACCAATGAAAGTTGTTGATATGTTTGGCTGTGGTTTGCCAGTATGCGCATACAATTTCAACTGGTAGGCTATACAGAATAAGTAAAATTGTCTCATTTTGCGATTTTTAAAAATAGCAATATTGTTTTTAGTTTACCTGAACTTGTCAGACACGATGAGAATAGTTTAGTTTTTGGTGATCAAAAAGAGCTAGCTAAGCAATTGAAATCATGGTTTACCAATTTTCCCAATGATGTTGGACAACAGCAAAGGAATTCGAGGTTTAAATATGAATTGACAATGTTTCAACAACTTCGATGGCATGGTAATTGGAAAAGTGAAATACTGCCTTGTTTTGAATGTTAACAATATATGTTTATTTCTTTTGAAATGATTTCATTTATTAACTAATTTAAGCCTAATCTTGTCTTGTTATCAGTACTATTTAAATTTACAAAAACCTTTCATATCCAAGCATTTATTCTTAATGTGTAAATGTATATTCGTGCAATGGTCAAGCATCAAATTTGTTAATCATGATGTAGCATTTTTACTTCTATATTAAAAAATAAACTATACTTATATTGCCATTAAGAGTAGATGCTTGAAAATTTAATTTAACAAAATTTTATTATAAACAAAACATACTGCTAATGCAGTAATTATAATAAATCAAAATAATCAAATAAGTATATTACAGTTTGGATGTGCATGGTAACAAATGCAAACGATAAATCTACCTTTTATTCGGTGACGTTATGTTTTAAAACAAAAAAATTAAGAACCAAAGTTCAATTGTTGTATACAGTTAAGAAAATTTAACAAAATAGTTATTTTAAGTTTGATGAAAAAACTAATACGTATCTACGTCTCTACTAAGAAATAGTGAGATGAAAGAGTTAATTGCATTCTTATATTCTTTATAGAATTTTTTAGTTAACTTGTGTCATTGTACAAGATGTATGCATTTCTCAAAAGATTAAGTGATAAAAACAAGTCTAGAAAAAAACAAATTTAATTTTCTCTATTGTTATAATTGATAAATATTTTAAAGTGCTTGCTCAGCCAACGAGTATTTCTTACAAGGTCTTGCAAAAGAACAATAGTCTGATAGTCATGGTCAATATATTTTTATTTTCACATAAAACATAAAAAGAATCTGTTTTTCTTATTCTTTTTTTTAAATTGTTACCTTTTTTGTATGAACAAGGAATGATAACGTTTTTATATCTAATCTTTTACTTAAGTATATCTTTCAAAAATCATTATTTAAAAGCCAAGTGACTCAGTACCTGCAGGTGTAAGGCTATTGTTTAAGAATTCTTATCACTCCTTGGTTTGATTACAAAACAAAAGTGTCATATGCAAGTATGCAACTGACTAAGAACTATCGATACAGAGTGAACAGTAGTAGTTGGCTAGCTTTAGTCTATAATGTCAGCTAGTTTAGAAGAAACTAAAACTTTTGGTACAAAAGAGGGTATGTTTTGACTTATTTTAAAAATACATTATTTCTCTCGATTACAATTTTTTTGTAAAAGTTAGATCATTTTTGAACAAAAATTAATACTCTATGCACATATTTATTTACAAAGTAGAAAAATTATTACAGTTTATTATTTATGAAAAAATGAGCAAATAAGTGGTTATCAAAATAAAAGATTCTTTATACAATTTGAATGCTTAAACCAAAAGACGCTCAATTTCTTGTTGAATAGCTGTAATCTGTGGTTTCAATTGTGAACCCTCGTTAACTGTCACAGAGCAGGCTACAACAGGCCTTGAGACACCGCATGCTCTGCCAAGAGATTGCTTGCTTCTTACAAAGACATAAGGAACATTTTTATCCTCACACAACAGTGGCAAATGCAGTAAGATTTCTAATGGTGTAGCATCTGCAGCCATCACAATGAATTCGGACAGACCACGGTTAAGAGTTTTGGTAGCTTCGTTAGCTCCCTTCCTGAGTTGCTTGTAGTTCAGTGCTTGCTGCACCAAATTCAGTATTTTGGCTGTAAGTGTAGCATCCGCCAAGGGATAAGCTTTAGGATTCACTTCTTCAGTCTGAAACAAACGGAAAACAATAATGATATATATTTGAGAAGTTAAAAATAAACAAAAAGTCTTTATATTGATATTTAGTTTTAATGTAGGATGTACAAATAGTACATACTATTATATTGAATAATTAATACACTCAATAAACTATTCAGTCAAAAGTTGAATTACATCAACAATGTCAATCAAAATCATAAATAAATCGAGAAGTTAAAAACAAATTAGACTCAAAGCCGCAAAATAAACATCAACACGTGTTGAACGTAACCTCAAAATTTCAAAAAGGCGGTAAACGTCAAATTAAACAATAAACTCACCATGATTATCGGTTTTTTGTATTCTCACTACAAAATAAATGTCGAATAACAATAATCCTGAACCTCTCGGCGATTATTTTGCAATAATATCGCTTCACTGAGGATCAGAAGCGTGCAAAGCTACGTTCTACAACGCACCACGAGTGAAGTGACTCTGATGTCTGATCTGATGCCGATGAATGGCGTCGCCGCGTGTTCTCGAATGAAAATTGTATGACATCGCATCGGTTACCTACTTATGGTAAAGCAGATTCCGATTAACCAACAAAACGTGCGTGCATCTCTCGCGTATCAAAATCTTTGCAACGGTATATTTGAACAAATACAAGATGATACATTCTTTATTCATTTAAACAATTTTTCAAATTAAAAAAAAATATAGATAATATCTGGAATTAGTTGGCAGTTTTCCATAAATTGTGAAGTGTAGTTTGAATATCATATTAGTAATAATTATGTTAATGACTGTTGATTCATATGAGCAGAATGATACAGTTAGAAAAGTAAATTTTTATTTTATCAAACACGTGTATCTTCAATAATAAATTAATCTCTGGAAAAGTTGCGCTTGTTGATAAAGATTGACACGATGAGAGCTGGATATAAAGTCGCCCAATGAGCAGCTATGTCGAAGTGGTCAGTCGATCTCGAGGCGCTCGACTGCTGCATGCACAGTGTCGAGTCCCCCTTTTGAAAAAGTGAACAGCTCGAGTCTAAAAAAAAACAATAACAATCTCGCTTTCAAGATGCATGTGACGATAACAGCAGGTCTCTTTTTCATTGGAATATTGTTCATTAATACACAATCTGTATTTGCAGCCAAGAAAAATGTAGTCCTCAATGACCGTCCAATCATAGGTACGTTTTAGCCTTTTACTCTCTTATAAAAGCATGAATTTTTTGTACTAACTATCATACTAACCCCTCATTTCTCATTATGTTGATTGGTAGAAATAACAAGTTTTCGGGAAATTGAAAATTTGGTATTTTGTTGAAACGCAATAGAAATATAATAGCTGAATCATACCAGACTATGAGATGTGTATAGAAAGTTGCCATGTTTACCAAAAAAAATAGACACCTTATAGTCGTGTCAAGTATTGGCGGGAAATTATGAAAGTTGAAATGCAACGCATTTGATAACTTAGTTTTATGCCTGTCTGTATGGTTATTTAATACGCGATGGTATCCCTTTGATTGGCAACGAGTTCCACGAAATCTTTCGGACTTTATGCGATGTATTTGTGTTGCTTCGATGGTGAGAGTTAAAGCCCTCGCTAACGAGCACAATGGGCAATATCCATATAATGACTTCAATCATTTGAAACAAACGCGTTTCCCATGAATTATTGTCTTCCACAGGCCATTCATTAAAGCTTAACAAATCTATTGTATTTCAAGAAACGATTCTTCGGTTCTAGTACTTTGTTAAAATATTAAATTGTTTAAAAAACGAATAAAAAATACAGTATATATGTTTGTAAACAAATACTAACTTGTTTGTTTTTTAACTGGAAAAAATTAAAATCTAACACACGGAGTTACGTAAATCGCGAGCTACTTGCTATATTTCGAAACGCAATAAATTCTATCGCTGAGAATCTGCGTCGTATATAAGAAAACGCACGTTAATAAATAATGCAGGCGAAGATTATACCCTGAGCTTTTGTCGAGGGGCGCTAAGAATTTTGAAAAATCAGTTTAATTAGCACACGCGCTGCGTCAAGTCTAATTACCGGGAACAGAGTCGACTTCGACAAATAGGCTGATTATACGCTTGAGCAGCTGTCAAATGACGATTACATAATGCCCTTTCCGAGCTCCCTTAGCGTGGGATATGCGCTGATGATGCAAATGTATTATTGCATCTTGTCGTCCATCTATTTAATCATTGGATTTATTGGATTAGCTTCGTTAAGCCGATACTTGCTTATACATATATGCTTTTGTTGAGTGTTTTGCCAAAAAATTTCGAGCGTTCTGTTTGTTATAATTTTCTAGATTTTTAATTTAATGCTTGGGTTATCGATTTTTACATTATTATTCGCATATACACTGTTTAATAAAATTTTAACAACGTCAAAAGTAGCGAAGATCTCGCGATTTTTAGTTTTTTTTTTATTAGTATGAAAGTTTAAGATTTCAGTTGATACATTTGTGAGATCGCATGCTTGATAGAATTGGACAGCGCAGAACCTACGGACTTAATTTTCACAGTGTCTAGAGCGCCTCGATTCAATTTTATAGTCAACGCTGCAATTATCAACCTCAACAAAATACTTCGATTGGAATCGATTATCATCGTATATTTAATTTTATATTATTTTGAATTATGACAATCATCACCTCATCATCATTTAATAATTTTTTAATCGAAAGGCATTAAATTAATTTCGCCCGTCGATCTAAACGTTTTTTTGTTCAGGAATCTTAAGCCAAGAGATTAGTTACAAATTAAATGAGGTCTACCCAGGAATGTATGATAGCTACATCGCGGCCTCGTACGTGAAGTACATAGAGAGTGCCGGCGCTAGAGTAGTTCCAATTTGGTGAGATTTTATAATTATCATTTTTTTCCTATTTGTTTTCAGAGCAAATTAAACTGCCGGATTCGATTCCTTTTAAAATTTTAATGTCAAAAATTAATTTTCTATTTTCCAGGATTGGACAACCTGTCTCATACTACGAAGATATTCTTGGCAAAATCAACGGGTAAGTTGATTAAGATTGTGAATATTATATTGCATACGATTGTTTATTTTTGAATACTTTTCATTGCAATTTAATTATACAAAACAAAATATCAGAGAATGCATTGCGTAATATTTCACACTTTTTAAGTATCTGTCTTATCTGATTACTACTCGGACACAGAAATAAAATAATGTATTTGTTATCAATAAATCCTAGTGTTATTGATCCCTAATCGAAGATCTTTTTTATGTAATTATTTTCTAGTTATTGATATGCACAAACAAAATTTTATTATGAAGTATAATTAAATTATAAATACATATATATTTTTTTAATTGTAGCGTTTTGTTTCCTGGAGGTTCGACGTATTTCAATCAAAGCCACGGCTATGCAGATGCGGGGGCAGTTATATACAAGTTTGTATATTGTGACATAATTCGGTTAAAAAATATGATATTTCTGTAGAAATAATTTAATTATATTCTTTTTTTAGAATTGCAAAAAAGTTCAACAAGCAAGGCGACTTTTTTCCCATATGGGGCACGTGTCTCGGATTTGAATTATTGACCTACGTTGCGGCTAATAAATTCGAGCACAGAACAGACTGTTCGAGTCATAATCAAGCTCTTCCTCTTGAATTCACTTCAGGTCAGTTTGTCATTTATGCATCTATTAAAAGTTTGTAAAAGAGCACTTCTGATGCAGCAGACATCGCTATAAACATTGCGGAACGATTTATAACATTTTTATCGCAAAGATTCAAGGGAAATATTATCTTGGAAATTCTTCTTTTCGATCTTGTTGTTTAGAACAATTAGAGTGGGTGACAATTTTTTTTCTGATAAGATGCAATCATGTCTGGCTCCCCTGCAGACTAGAGAATTTCAAGAGTAAAAGGTGTTACATGATAATGAAAGCTTCAAATTAGTTATATAAAGCGTTGATTGAATAATACGAAATTTTTAAAAAATGCTTGCTTTAATAAATATTAAACTTTTTCTTTAGGTTACGAAAACAGCAGACTATTCGGAAATGCTCCGTCAGACCTGATTCGAATTTTGCAAAAAGAGAAAGTTACCGGAAACTATCACAGATACTGCGTCACCCAAGAGGTAAATTAAATTATTTATTTATGTATTCGTGTGTCGTTACTGTATTGCACAGTGAAAACAAAAATATGTTGATTTTAGGGTTTCGCTAAAGCAAATTTAACCCACAAGTTCCGAGTAATGTCTGTCAATCGCGACTGGAATGGTCAAGAATTTATATCAACGCTAGAACACGTCAGTATGCCTTTCTACGGAGTTCAGTTCCACCCTGAAAAGAACGCCTACGAATGGGTTAAAGGAAAAAATATACCTCACAGTTTTAATGCCGTGAAAACCAATCAGTATTTCGCCGATTTCTTCGTCAACGAAGGTACGAGTTTAATTATTAAAATGCATAATGATTACAAATGGGAACAAAATTCTTTTAAATATAAAATTTTATGTTTCCAGCACGAAAAAATCATCACACTTTTCCAAGTGTACAAGAAGAAAATGCAGCTTTGATTTACAACTATCCCGTCACATTTACGGGATTGAAAGGCTCGTCCTTCATACAGTGCTACATGTTCAAAGTAAAGGCCTGACTCAGATTAGATAATTTTGGAGTTTGTATGAAAACGGAGATTTTTTCAAATCTGTGATTATTATGAGATATTATTTATATTCTATTTGTGATACATAAGCAAATTGACATTGGTACAAATTGAATCTGATATCGAAATTTTGCGATATCATGTTAGATTCTTGCAATTAGTTGATAAATATTACAAATTTACACGTGAGTTGCGTTCTATTTATTTTGATACCGCCTTTTGTGTGAAATTCTTTTATTATCAAATGCAGATTGAGTGAAGGCACTATTTTTAGCTGATAGTATTCATTTCCATATTATTCAATAGTTTTATATAAGTGTATCAATGAAAGAAGCCTTATAATTGGTGTTTATTCTTACTGTCATTATTTCCACCTGCGTAGTACGCTTTTCTATCATTGACTTTCAACAAAACTCTTTAACGTACATACATACCTGCGAAATCGAATGTTTTCGCTTCATATTATCGCCTTATAAGAACTCATTTATTTGTTCAGTTATTCATTATTGGTCGCAAAATGTAGTTTCTTCCGCCAGAGAGAGCCTTCTTTTAATCGAGCTGTTGAACGAGTATTGTATTTCCAACGTCAAACATTGATCAATTAACTCGTGTTTGCTGTTGTTGCGCTACGACGTCAGTTAGTTAGTTGGAAATTCGAAACTGATCACGTGCTTAATTTATTGTACTTGGAGTAATATCATCTTTCTCGTGCAGTCGTAGAAATATTTGTGTATTTTTCGAAAAGTCGCTTCAGACTCATATCGTGTAAGTGCGAAAATTTTAGTGCACCGTAAAAATGTAACGCCGTGACGTAAATAGTTTGAAAGCTTCTCTCGGCTCCAGCTACTGGTTATGACAGAGGCCATTTTACAATTATGACATTCAGTCAACAATTTGAAACGTAAGGTAACTTTGACATTTCGCAAAAGTTTGATAATACTTCACGACCAGCGCAAGGACTCGTTTAGATTTTTTGAACCATCCAATATCTGTAAGGGAATTTCTGAAAGAAGATGTGCACTAAAATTAATCGCGAAAGAAAAATTTTTCTGTCACTCGATAATTGGATCGCTCAGGATCGAGACGTTATCATGAGTTCGTGTAGGCGATGATGAAGTTATATAGCCTTGCTCTCGAGCCTTTTCACACCAACCAAGTCGCAGTTGAACGTCGAAAGACGGCGTCAGTAAGGTTTCAAATGGCTCGACTTACGTCGCGTAAGCACGAGACAGTCACGTTGCTCCGTGATGGATTTTTGTAGTGCTGCACGATACTTCTTGGCACGTTTTCCTTAGGTTCCGGCGAATCGCGATAACAAACTACCATCGCGATAAAGTTACGCCTGCACTGTTGAGTGTATATGAGGAAATATTTTTAAAATCGTCAGTTTAAAGGGAAAATTTTCAAAATGGGAGCATACTTTCCTAGTGCGATCTTGAAGTTGAAAAAAGTGTTTTGTGAAAGTTTTCCCGGTCATTCAAATTCAACGAAAAGTATCCATTGTTCAATGTTACTGCGATGATAGTATGTACAAGAGAAGAGCTTCCATTAAAACAAAACAATTTGTTAAAAATGGTTGCTTGGGTAAAAAGTTATCAACGATAACAGGTGTGCTCCCATTTTGAAAATGTGCTATTTTTTGACCCTTCTAACTGGCGATTTTAAAAATATTTCCTCATATATGTATTTATCCGTACGACAATCACGCGGACGATTTATTCCTACGCACTTTGGCGAAACCAACTCTTACGTTTAACGTCAATCTACGGCTGTGTTTTTTAGTACTCTATCGACGGGAAGTTTTTTTTTCAAGGATAATTGTTTGAAGGGATTTTTCTTTCCCTCATTATGCTTGTCAAGTGGGTGTGTTAATGCTTGGCTGGGACAAAGAGACAACTATAAATAAAAAGGTCGAGCTTTGAATCTGAGTATAGAAGAGAGAAGTGAAAAAAAATTGAACAAGTGTCTACTTACGCAACGCATCTCTAGATTTTTCCTGTTTGTTTCATGAAAATTGTTTACATAATTTTCACTCCGGTTTTTCCCTTTAATAGCGGTTTTCATCATGTCTATTAAGCAAGCACCACCACTTTTATTACCTAACAATAAATTAATTATTCCACAATTTGTTGCTAATTTGTTACTCAAGAATTGGTTTTGATTCTTGGAAATAGATATGAAAAAATAATAGAATAATAGTAAATTATATATAATGGAACAGTTATTTTCGAAATTGGGCCTTGATTGATTTCGGGGAATCATACAAACGCTATCTTTCAGCAACAAATTTTCCCATCAATTTAGATAAAAAGTTATAGTGTGGTGATGCTAACTTGAAATTTAATAGCTAATACATGTAACTTCTGTTTCTCAAACAATTTCGGTATAGTTCATATATGTATACTTGTCATTCGTTCTTAGGTTAAAGTGGTGATGCTGGCTTAATAGACATTTGTTTTCACCGTATAACTACTGATGTCATTTACCTATATCTTTCAAATTCCACTATGCTTTAAAAAAAAAAACCACTTCAAACGTGAAAAGAAGCGGAAGAGTCCTCCTAGATGCCTCTTACATTCTAAGCATCGTTGTTACGTTATAATTCTTCATCTTTTAATTTCAAACCAAGTCATCATCATTAATAAATCATAGAATTCAAACTAAATGACACAGAAAAAAAATCACCCATCCAACCCTCTGACGTATATCAAGCTCTCTCAGGTGTAACAAAACAGTTCGTTATACATAACACCCTCCTCGTCATCGCGCATGATAATTACTCTTCCTCCAAAGTGTTCTCTAAAAATTCATCCCTCGCTTCATGCAGTAGCAACAGCAACAGCAGCAGCATCACTGCATCACATCTCAAACGCAAGCTCGCCTATAGACTATACTACTACGTCTCTGCAGAAGCAGCAGCAGCGAGGTTGGGTCGAGGGGCGTGGGTCCTGGGGATGTTTGGCTGAGCCCGCGCTTTCGCGCGGCGAGTCCCAGTTCGAGGTCAATGTTCCAGTTACCCCCGCGGCGGCAGCTGCGCGAGAGAGAGAATCGCGCGATCCGCGTGAGCAAACGTCGCCGGCGTCTCCATGACGACGTGACGTCGCCGCGACGTCATTGCAGGCAGAAGTTAGAGAGCAAAGACCCGCTGTCTCTCTGTTGAATGGGTGAGCTGCTGCTGCTGCTGCTGCTGCTGCAGCGTCGTGCCCTCGTTCTCGAACACGTTTGTGTATGTGTGTGTGTTTATATATATGTTGCCGGCCTGATGCAGTATGTGTATATACGGATTGTGTATTATTCGCTCTCCCGAATTCGAGCGATCCAATCGACCTCTTTTTATTATTTCTTTGCCCGAGCTTTTTGAGAGCTTGCACACGCTCCGGAGTCTGACTCGACTCTGGATATATACGGAATTAGCGAAGCTCGTCGAGCGTATTTTTGTTACTTATTTTTTTTAAATGTAAATTCGAAAAAGTTGTTTACACGATAGTTATTTCGCGTTGAATACCTTATGTACACCAAAAGAAAGACACTCTATAGCATAAGAAGCCGTGAGGTCAATTTCGCAATGATGAAAAAATATAAAAAGAAAGCCGCGCGTCCGCAGTATATCATGAATCAACGTTGCAAAGCGTGTATGCACATACACTCCTGATGCAGTGAGAGCTTGCATCCCCCTGCAGCAGGAGCGCAATAGACGGCGCGTCGTTGTCCAACTGACGGAAGTAGGGCACGTTGCGCTCTCGCAGTCCTCAATGACAAGCGTGACGTCACGCGCGCGTCAGGTGAAAACTGGGCCAAATTCCACGCAAAAAGGAGGAGGAGAAGGAGGAGGGCTGCCGATGACTGCCTGTGCCGGCCCCAATCAGCGGCTGCTGCGGCAACCGATAAGTGCCCGCAGCTGCACGCGAGAGACCTTACCTTGCGGCGCTCCTCTCTCTCTCTCTCTCTTCCTCGCTTATTACCGAGTCCTCTGCCTTTGCGTGTGAAGGATGAGTCGGACGACCCTCGCCTATGTCGGGCCTTGAACCTTGCCTTGCCTTTCTTGTCGCGTGTCTTCAGAGCAAGCTAATGGCTTTACTGCTGGTGTTGTCGTTTTTAAGGATGCTTTTGCTGATGCTTGCTCCGAGCTTTTTTCGAGGCTGGAGACAGGTGAGAGAGGCGAGGGGATTTGCCGGGCTTTGGATTCAAGGAGCTTGAGATTATTTCGTCGTTAGAGTTTAAATTGAATTTTTGTTCATTCCGCGTGTCTTAGGGGACTTATGTTGCGGTCTTCTACATCATTGAGAAAATTTCGCGGTGATCTTGGGACGAAGTCTATAAAATTAATCAATCTTTCAATGATAATGATGAAAGTGTTTAGCGATAAAATAATTTTTCTGATCTTCAAGTTACTCCACTGGATGGTAAAATTTAGTCTTTCGTAACGGGAAAATTAATAATTCTTATCCTTAATTACCGCAAATCATGCGATAATGTGTACCATTATACAGTTCTCTCAGTGTATACGCATATAAAAAAATAGTCTACAAGGTTCACTATATCGAAATTCACGCAATACCACGAACAACGGGTCAACGCATAAATCAGCCGTCTCCGCAATAAACTACCCCCGAAAAAAGCCGACCGCTTAATAAAATGCAACAGTAAAACAATGAAAAAAAAGTCATAGAGCCACTATAAATAAAAAGCCACAGTATACACAGTGTCCCGCGTTCACATATAACATATACATATATATATTCGAGGACTGGCGAGGCGCCGCTGCAGCAGCGAGAGAGAGAGAGAGAACCTCAATGAACGATGATATTTCATGGGGGTTGTGCAGCTGCGCAAGCAGACGCGCCGATATCTGGGTCAGTGTTGGATCGTGAATGGGGTTGATGCAGTAGCGGGTAGCGTCGTCGCCGGTGACGTCATCCTCTCCCAGTCGGGTGCAAAAGCCTGCAACTGGGTCGTATACACTCTCTTTGCTTCTCTGGCCGTCATGGCCACAGGAAGCGTGCGCCGGAACATCGCTTATAAGTGCTCAAGTACAAAAGACCTAGAAAACTCGCTCTGCTCTGCAGTACCGCTGCTGCGTCTTGTTTTTTACCGCGTCCCCGACCTTTTATATACAGCTTATATTGTGTCCACAGGTAAACTTACTTATACCCACTTTGACGAGACGATGACGCGTTGCCGGATGCTGCTGCTGCAGTTCGGTTTTTAATTTGCCCCCTTCTGTGTGGCGGCCTTCGCGCCGCATTTGAAATTCCACGTGCCACCCCCTCCCTCTTTGACTGATCTCTCTCTCTCTCTCCCTCTCTCTCCATTCAGATTTTATTTTACTCGGCGTATGCGTAAGGTATATATGTGCTGCAAGGTCTGTCGTGAAATCATTATTTTCTCAGCTTTGCTATAGAGGGTCTATTTACGGAGATGAGGGATTTTTTTTTTTCAAGGGCTCGTTTGATTATGCGAGCCGATTTAATTGCTTTCATTGAGCCGTCGACGATGCGTATATAAGGAGTTATTATAATGAAGGTTTCATAGTTTCATAGGTATATATAGTTCTGATGGTTTCCGGAAAGAATGATTTTTTTATCGATTTTGATATGTACCTTTTTTTACTACAAAAATAATAAAAAAAAAGTAAAATATAACAGCTTAAAACAACTTAGTTTTAAAGTTTCCGTACGAGCAATTGACTATACTATACATACTTCCTGAAATAATGACTTAACTCGAAGGTTTTATCAGCTAGCGTAAAGAGGAAGAATTTTAACGATTGTATTGGTACTTGATCCCTAATAATCATATGAGCCAATGCTCAGACTTTATCGCTAATATTTCGAACTTTTTCTCGAAAATACAGAAAAGTCCCTAAAATCGTTCTTCCAGGAAGCCACAGATTTATATTATCGAATAATTTTCAATAAAGTCATGTTTCAGTTGAACTTTTAGCGCAAAAGTGATGTCTACTCTCATCGCAACTATAGGACTACTTCTATATATGGTATACTAACATAAGCGAAGTGTATTATTATATTGCGTCCTTTTGGATCGGGCAGAAATTGCAACTCGGCTATTTAAGTATTTGAAAACAGTATATAGCGACATTTCATTGCCAGTATATAACAATACGCGAAAAATGTTCTAGTTCTTGATAACGCTCGCGGAATGAAAAAGAACGTCGAGACATTTCCAATGTCTTCGTAACTCATAGTTGATCTCGTGTACCTCGAGACACCTTAATATATATAACAGAACGTTGAAATTGAGTGAAATTGCAGGTAATAAAAAATCGGCCTTCATATCTAAAACGCTGTCTCATAACTTTTTCCTCTTTCATATATCTATATATCCCTCCTCTCCCCGCAGTATATAGCCGAAATCAAGGAAAATCAGAGTGAAAGCAGGTACTCAATCGAAAATCCTTCGACGAATTTCGTCGCGCACTATATATACACACACACACACCGGCTGCACGTTTACCCGGGTCAGCTGCGGAGCTCCGTCAACGTCTGCCGTGAACTTTGAACGAGATTCTCGCGCAGCCTCCACCCCCCCACTATATATATATACTATATAGAAGCGCTAACTGCTGCTGCACGTCGTCGCGCGCGCGCGAGGCGCCCAAAGTGGGTTGATCTAAATATAGCCGCAAACCGCCCTAAATACCAGTCACGTTTTCTATTTATAGGCTGGCAGCCGCGCCGCCTCTCTCTTTCTCTCTGTTTTATATACCTGTAACTGCGCACAGGTATATACATACTATATGCCCTAATCGAGAGTAGATCGTTGGAAATTCGCGACGAAGGTGTAAGGTGGCCTTCTTGGCCTATGGAGACACGTGCGTTAGTGGTTGCAAGCTTCTCAAGGGTGCGTATACGTGCGCCGAGTCACGTTTACTGAGATTGGCGAGACTACAATTTTGCAGATGGTGATGATGATCATGATCGGATTCTTGCATTTGATTCTTTTGAATGGCAAAACTTAGCTGACTGTACAGTAAAATTTACCCAACTTCACGGTAAAAGAATCGGTAGAAATTTTACTAGTTTGCTAGGGTATAAAAACTGCTGCACAGCGAACAGTATAAAATTTAGCCTTCGTAACGATAAAAGTTAAAGCCACTTGACAGGAAAATTTTCGATTACGAAACTTACCGCAAATGTTAATTTTTTACCCTACCGTTTTCTCAATGTATAAAAAATTTCACATCCCGTGCTTTCATTATAAGCAACCCTCGCCCAACAACACAACACGTGCGAAGCACTATATATGCGGCATCCGGCTCTCTGAAAACAAAAGCACGAGCAACCCTCGCAAAGGACCTTAATCAACGAACGGAAAGCATCATCCGATTCATCGCTTGTCTGTCGACGCCCTCGAATTATGCCTCCGAATGCAGTTTTTAGACGGCCGCGCAAGATCAAAGGGATCCGCCGCCAAGCGCGACATTACGGTCAAGGTTTACCCCTCGTACATGTGTGTGCTGTGTATATCCTTCGTTCTCTCACTCTCTCTCTCTCTGTTTAGCTCCACCTGGGCGAAAGTAATCCACCCGCGCGCTTTTAATCATTGGCCCTGGCGATTATATTCTTCGGCGATGTGCACACGCGGATATATATCTGAGGCTATTTTTAGTGGTGCGAGAGAGAAGAGGAGGATTTCGTCTTGTTAATAAGGGAGTGCAAAATCTATTCGAGCTTCCGGTAGTTCCAAAATGCGTATACGTGATGTCTGACCAGAGCCGGTTGATATCTACTGCGAATAGACGGTTACGCGGTGCATTAAATATTTGATTCGACTGAGATTGGATATGCCTATTAATTGGATCGAAAAAATAATGTTTGTCATCGCAAGAATTGTGTACATAAGAACAGCTACTTAAATCAGAAAGTAGGAAAAAATCTCTATATATCAATTATCCCAGACTTACAGTCCTCTCCGAACCCAAGCTCTCATCCGAGCAAAAAAGAAGTAATCCCACCCGGAAATCTCTAATATTTCTCTTTCATCTTTTGCCTATATCCGACAAAGCCGATTGGAATCACTCGATTCCCTCATTGATCCTCGTTTCCCCCACGATATATCTTCGACCGGATTTCCTCACACATCCGATACCCACGCACCCTTTATACACTATGTGTATCAAAAAGCTTCATCACAGCATTATTGCGACGATAAAACCTTTTTCCCTCCACTCTCTCAACGATTTATCACCTCCTCTCCACCCATATATATATACATATACTAATACATCTCAGTGTCACTGCGGCCAACTCTAATTACGCACACCAGCACGCAGAGAGAGTATATCGGCCTCGTAAATATCACAGCTACTCCAAAGAGTCAGTACATATAAAGCGCGCGGCTGCAGCAGCATCACACTGCAGTTATATAGAGTTTCACGAGAGAGCCAGGGCTGGTGCGCGCTTGTAATCGGGTCAGAGGTGGCCGGGTTCGACGACCTACCCCCACGCCTCAGTCAGCCGCACCCGAACTACTGCCACCCCTCGATCGTCGTTTCTCTCCACAACGAGGACGCCTCGAACTTTCTCCGCGATGTTATATATATATATACGCCCTTCCAGAAAGAGAGAGACGTGTGCCACCTGGACAAACAGTGGCATGTGCTGATAAGGGATGTATTTTTCTTGATGGGTTTTTTTGGCCTCGACGCTGTAGAGTTTAAAGCTATAATTGCATGCTCGTTGTAGACGAGTGAGATTCAAGGACGATGCTGAGTCTATAAAGTCGACATTGAAAATTGTTGACAGGTACCTGCGCATACGGTAAATATAAACAAGCGAATTGCGTGGTATATGCTCACTTCGATGCGAAGTTACTTCGTCGCTATGGATTTCTCCTTCGGAAGTTTGTAGTTTTGAATACACAGAGGGAAATATAATTATTAGCATTTTAAGAGGCAGCGTGTCGCGCTGCTTTATTCAACGGTGAAACAACGCGGCCTGCCTGATGCTCCTGACCTCAAATTATGGGGAAGGTCATGACTAAGGCGATAAAAGTCAACGCGAGAGACTTACGGCTTGTCAATCAACACACCCTTATTTCAGTGCTGCTGTAAATTTTTTTTCTTGACTCTGATATCTAGCTATATTTATTTTGAAAAAGTTTATGTTTTCAATTTCTATAGCTTGCAAGGTTTGCTTACGTAAACCAGAATTGACGACTGAGAATTCTCTTTATTATATTGTTGAAAACTTACAAATGTAAACAATGGATATGCGCAAGCTACACTCGTGCATGTAGTAACTTGTAAATAATATAATGATCATCAATAAGTTACGCAATCTAAAAATTTGCTCTAATCTTCCCTTAAAGAGCTAACCACAAATAAGCGAAGAGAAAAAATTGCGATAATCCTGTATTATGTAATCCTAAAACATTCATTCGGTCAGATCTCGAGGGCTACACGGGGTTATATCACTGACACTAAACGCCAGTGGCCAGTGGCGTTTAGTGTCAGTGTAGACAAAACAATTATACGGCTTGGCCGTATTGTGCAGCTAATTAAGCTCAATCAGTGATATAACCGTGTAGCTCTCGATCTGACCGAATGAATGTTTTAGGATTACATAACTGGATCATCGAAATTTTTTTCTCTGGCAAATTTTTAGATTGCGTAATTTGTCGCCAGAATAATATAATATACTCTGGTGTAATACATGTAAAATTTAGTTATATGCTTCGATCGTTATATTTTGGAAAATTAAAAGTTTTGATCATAATAAGCAAAAACTTGACTCGAATAAAATCAAATTGAAAAACAGTTATATATATATATATTAGAGGTAGTAGTGTGAAAGAAGATTGGGAATTGAGGATCAAGTGCAATAAATACGAGTATATTTAAGTTATGACATGAAAAACGTTTATTTTCAATCGTAGAACATGTTTACGTATACATAGTATGTACAAAACGGCCAGACCTGAGTTTTTTTCAATCTTCATTTTTGCGCATATTTTGCCTGCACATTGGGCTTTCTCGACACGATTATTCTATATACTCTATACATAATCATATAATAATAGTATAATAATTCATTCGAATCGAAATTTTTTTTCTTTTTTTAATCCTACACGCTGTAATGGCAATATCGACGATATATCCATATAATCGAGAGAAGTGTGAATTTGAAAGGAAAAAAAAACCCAACAAACTCATTTTAGCTATACAATATACTCGTCGTGTCCGACATGAATATAATATATCTTAATTTTTTGAGGTCTGCTTTCTTTATTACTTTTGTTAAATATTCTCTTCGTCGCGTCAATGGCACCTATAAGTATATAATCGTCATGTCTCGAGGCGTGTGTTTGTGATGGTGTGTGTTTTTTGTGTGATTCTGCACATATCGGGACACAACGCAGGGGAAACTCTACAAAAGGCACTATAGTTGGATGACGCAGGCATCATTGACATTTTTTTTTTCAATATATATATATATATAATTCATATATATATATTTGTGTGCCGCGCTCGAAATTTCCCGCCGCGATTATACAATATGTATCCCTCGATTCGAGAATTTATACATCTGCCTGGACAATCCGGTGCTCATATCTATACACATTATCTTATTTGTATATATTTATATATCATCTGCACACGTCGACGAGTGAGTGAGTGAGTGATTTTTTTGTTTTTCTTAGTGACATCGAAGAAAAATTGAGAAACGCTGCTGATGGTATTTTAAATGTAACGAATCACGATACTTATTATGTAAAGGAGACATTGATCGATATCGCAATTTTTGTATTGCAGTTAGCGCAATCGGAACGAATCGAGAGAGAAAGAGAGAGAGAGAGAGAGAGAACCAAATTAATACTTGCTTGTGATAAAAAATACACTCTACGGTATGGACTATACGTGTATAATAAATAATACGATACAGAGTGTAATTTATCTAAGGTAAAAAGTGTCCTCGTTAGACTGTCCCTTATATCAACAAAGTCTTATCGTAGTTTATATATATGTATTAAATGACATTGTAATTGACTGCTACGGTTACAAACTAGGATGCAATCGTCTGGTTGTCTCGTCCGCATCTCTTTTCGTGTTTGGCGCTGCTATATATATATTTCTCTCTCGTATAATATCAATGCAGTTGCGCGAAATGATATGTTACTACAAGTTAGAACGCCGTCTCTCTCTCTCCGATGTATCAGAGTGGTGTGTATTTTCTTTTTTTTTTGTTTGTGTTTTATAGAAAATCGAGCGATACATCTTCTTTCTGTCCTGCAGTTCTCTTTATGACTCGCGACGACTCGACTCTTTTGGAAGACGACCGGAAAGCGCGACTTTTCCTTATACTCTCACTGTTGTCTATTATAATTTATATATAGTGTGTTTGATCGTTACAATAGTATACATTAGGTATATATAATATATAAGTGATCGATCGATCGAATATAATGGTATACATGCGTTTGTGAGTATATATAATATACTTGAAATTCAAAGTCTATATATATATAATATATAATGTGTATTTATGTGTATATGTATAATAATGAGCTGAAAGGGACGTTATTTCATATAATCGTTCGTATTCTTGTTTTTTTTTCATAACTTTATCATTTTCCATTATATTATGAGACTTGAAAAGTATTAAGAAAAGTAGCAAAAATGATAAGGTCGTTTATATATATTACAGTATTAGTATATAATATATACCGTGCTTATACAATTGCGGTAGGTCTAAGAATGTTCCTCGTATATATTTATATCGTATATAATCTAAGAGATGCATAGACGTTAGACGTGAATGCAGTGCATAATCCCACAGTGGTACACTCGTACACATCTCCTTCGATACAATTCTCAAAAAGTCGCTGTCCTGTAAAAGTGTACGTGAGAGAAAGAGAGAGAGGATATACAATAATAATAATAATATAAGGTGTACATGTGTGTAAGTGACTCTAGTTGGCTCTATTGGGGGTAATTGTAGTAGTAGTAGTATTATCGTACAACGACGACTATGTACTAATTGCATATATCTATTATATATATCGAGTAGATTCTCCCTCGCGGCACAGCCTCGCTCTCGAAACCTACGTGTCCCTCTCGGTAAAAACGCGTGAAAAACATTATAGAAACGTCGATACGTTTGTTTTTTTTTTGTTTCACCGTGTGTATATAATGTGTGTCTGTGTGGTGTCGCGCACTGCAAAAGTGCACTTTTCAAAAGTTCGTTCGTTTCTTGTATATCTTGTCCGACTA
Organism: Cecidostiba fungosa; assembly: GCA_900474305.1. Classification (NCBI taxonomy): domain Eukaryota; kingdom Metazoa; phylum Arthropoda; class Insecta; order Hymenoptera; family Pteromalidae; genus Cecidostiba; species Cecidostiba fungosa. The sequence goes on from UCOJ01000408.1 coordinate 75,977, forward strand.
CTGTCCGGTACCGGATCGTAGTACCAAAGGCAGCTATACGGCGTTCCTTGGAATCCGCTGAGTAGGCAAACCGGACAGACCCTTCACGTAGGTGTAGGCCACTGGGCTTCTGAGTATTCTCTTCTGGCACTTCTTCGTTCCGTTCTTCTCGTTGTTGCTCTTCTCCGAGGCCGACAAAGGACTCGTGGATATCTTCAAGCTCTGGAAAGCTTTGCGCAAGCTCCTCGCGGTCGAGGACCTTTTCAGCGAGTCGCTGTCGCTGCTGGGAGTGTCGGAGGGACTCTGCGAGTGACTCGGCGATTTGAGGATCGAGTGGCAGGGTCGGAAGTTGACTTTCTCCTCGGGACTCCAGGATCGCGATGACTTGGGCTTGAATAGAACGCCGGCAGCCGCGGCAGCTTTGCGCTGCTTCAGGCGCTCCTGACCACTGGTCGAACGACCCCTGGATCTACCGCAACCGGCGATGCTGTGGTGATGGTAGCTGGTGTGTCGCTCGGCGCTGCCCCGGCGCGAGAGGACCTCTGCGCTACCGGTGCTTCCACCGCTCGAGCAGCCGCTGTCGGTGCTGCACTCGTCGTCCACCAGATCAACCTGCTGACTGCTACGACTGCGGGGCACCTGATGAGGCTCCCGCAGCAGCGTCGTCTCCTCCATGCCGATGATCAACACTTTGAACACGCTTTTACTACTGCTTGGTTTTTCTTCTCTTCCGATCTCGTCTTATTCACTCCGGATAATTCTCTCTCTGCTCTGCAAGCTCTGGAGCTTTCGTCACTGTACGTGTGTATACTCGATTGTGTTTGTTTACACTGCAAAGCACAGATGGCACACAGGTAGACGGTTTTCGAGATAGAGAGAGAGAGAAAGAGAGAAATAGATGTAGAGAGAAGGATAAAGCTCGAGCTCGGTTATCGGGCGCTGACTGAGCTCGAGGGGTTGGCCGGTCGAGCTTTTATACCCTCGGCGGCGGCGCGCATGCCAGCCGAGAGACGGTATCCACGTGAGGGAGGCTGTAGCCGAAGCCGTTGTCAGGGTAACCACGAGCTTTCACACGATAGATAGAGAGAGAGAGAGAGGGAGTGTGGGCTTTTCAGCGCGACGACGAGTATAGTTCTGTGTTATATGGGGAAGAATTCGCGCCTCTACTCGCTAATCGCCGTGATACTTTGCAAGCTTCGGCTGTATATGTGAGGGAGGCTTCTTGAATGGTGGTATAGATCGAGGATGAATGCGAGGAATTCAACGGAAATTAGTTTTCGATTCAGTGGAGGCGTGTGCGCGGTTGTACGCGATTTTTACGCGAAGTGAATGCGCGTTCAATTATAATGGTATACTAATGAAAAGCGATTGATATATATCGTTCGGATTAAACCATTTTATTTTTCATCATAAAAACGATTTGATGCTAAAGCTACAGCTTTCTTCACACTTATGCTATATAGGGATATACTTTTTAAGAATATATGAATCTTATTTCTTTGGACACTCTGGGCTCCTGAAAATTTAATTAAGCCATTTTTGAAACTATATCTGATGGCAATAAACAGAGCTACATGATACACTGCAGAGCTTAATTTTTCGACTTATTCTGAATACCAAATATTTTTAAGAAATGTTTCAAATCACGTTTTATTGGTTCGAAATTGGCGGTAAATTTAAACCCAATGGTATTTTTATCGACGAATAATGGCCGTTAACGGACGGGCAGAAGCGAAGTTGCCGGCGATCCTCACGTGGCAAAATGCGGGACTTGGTATAATGCATAACAGCTATCAAGGCACAATTACACACGAACGGATGAACATTTCATTTAAATTTAGAGCCGCTCGGGTATTCACAACTCGACGAGCTTATTAATAGCTCATATTAATAATATTAATCGGATTTTGCGAGTGCGTGTCTTTATATAGATTGACTTTACGCATGTGAGGATATGTATTGTATTATTTTGAATACTAAAAATTCGCGAGATGAGAGATCGAAGAAAATTGTATTCAAATTCGTCGGGCTGAGCGTCACGGATGATAAAAAAGTATTTCCGAACGTATCTATAATATAAAAATGTGCGTTTCAATATAGTCATATCCACAATAGACGCGCATATTCCGTCATGAGTTCTCAGTATTTCAAGCAAATATAGAAAAATCGTTTATAATAAACGACGTCCTTGTTGATATCGGATATACAACACCTTGAGCGGATATACAAAATTGCTGCGTATTATTAATTTCCACTTTTAGTTCTAAACTTAAAGGCATCAGAGCAGACGTTGTATATATTATATAGCTATACATATAATAAGAGAGTTAATTTTACGCGTTTCTTTCTTCGGAGTCGCGCTGTAGCCTTGATACTTGATAATGAGAAAACTCGGCCGAGCATAATTTCAACTTTTAGGGGTTGCTCTTGCATTGAATTACACGTGAAGAGAAGAAAAAAATTGTTCTCTATCAATGACGACTCTTTGATGTTTTGAATTACAAGTGTATGTATTCTCTCGTGCAGAATCGAGAGGAAAGGACCTCGATAGTTTTCAAGTATGAAAAGAAAGCAGTAGCTCTCAGGATGACGGTAAATGAAAAACTTATTTAGAGGACACCTGCATATTCGAACTTTGCATTGTGTGAACAATATACTCTCGATATAATGAGAAATATACATTTCTTGAATTTTGTCAGCGGCATCGCGTTTGATTAGAGCGCAATTGACGATTTGTATATACCACAGTATAATATACTTATTAGAGGCCATATTTATAGATTGTCCGTCGCTTCTTTCAGACTTGTTATGATGGACTAGACAAAAGTTCGTAATTAATACGATCGACAGGAATAGTCTGCACGTATATATTAGTAGTTGGAATAAAAATAATTGCATTAGCTAGTCGAAAGGAACAGAGGTGGGAAAAAGCACGCGTGATTATTATTTCTATGCGACAATCGTGGCTTTCCGAATCACAGCTTCATATTCTACGTATACAGTATAATCTAAAAACTTATTAATAACACTTTCGTAGAATCAGGCCTTGTCGTTCATGCGTGTGTCCATTGTTTTAGAGGTCGCGAAACTTCCGGGCAATCGAAAGTGTTGATCGACGCGCGTTTTCATTAAAGCCGTATTCCCCTGTGTTCTATATATATATACCACTGCTCTGTATACGGCCTCGAAGAAAAAACTTTAGAACATATGCCGCTTTCTTTTCTTCCTATTTATACACACTCTAAGCAATGAGGTATTTGGTTTTCTAGAGGACTCACTGCAGCACCGAATTTTTGGACCAGTTTTGGATCAGTTATGAGTAACATATATTATATCTGCCTCCGCGCATTGATTCCCAAAATTTGCCATTTTCACTCTTCGAAAGTACAACTCAGAGGCACTACGCATTTTCAATGAATTTTACGCATCAAACAAATTTCTATACTCTTTTGAGAACAGCAAGCAATGTTTCATTAAAACAACTGATGTATCAAATTATAGTAATTTTCGATACTAGTGCGAAAGAGTTGACAGATTCAGGATGTGTGAATCGCGACTTTTTTTGTCAAATGCGTAAAGTGCCTATCGTAAAGTATAAAGTACCGTAAAGCCTAACTAATAATAAGTTCAAAACCTCTTTGATTTCGAGGAAAAAATTTATGATTCCTAGAATCAAAATTATTATTTCAAATATGCATGTGCTCCAGTATCGCATGCATTCGTGGAAAATATATTTGTGCATAAAATTTGAAATAGGATCGATAAATTACCTACCATCATCAATCAGTAAAGCCCCCGTTTCTAGTAAATAGTAATTAACCCGTTTAATTATTGACATATCGTTTGAATTTGTTACCTATGATATTACATAGAAATGTTCGGTATTAACGAACAAAGACAAAGTCAGTCCAGTGATAGCCTTAAAAATAAATAAAGTTTCACTTTAGACCGAGAAGTGTACGACTTATAATGTGAATCTGCGAGTGCCGGTTATAGTATAATCTTATATATAAATATAAAAATTGAGAAAAATCCGAGACTCAAAAGCCGAGACTGAATTTACTGAAAACCAAGACAAGACAAAATTCTAGTCTTGTTCTCGCGCTAAAACCGAGTAAAAATTAACTCGCTTAGAGTTGCCGATCACTTTAATGTTTTAAGAGAATATAAAACAGGATTTCATGTGCTTATCGGCCTGGATATCCACTGTGCCTGCTGCAGTCGCGTTAAAAATACCGGCAAATATTTTCGGCCAAGAGGTCGGAGGTCGGCCGAGTTGTTGAACTCCAGAGGACGATCGATATCGAGAGCAGCTAATGCGCGTCTGATCTTCTTTCGGTGTGCCAGTGACGGAAATAGAAGTTCCGCATTCGATGCGAGGCGGAGATATTTTTAAGAGAGAAATATTATAATATTAGTCTCTGACATAATTAATCTGGATCCTTTTTTTTTGCACAGGAGAAGGCGTGCCAATAATGTGCCGCTGGCCTAGCTTTTACCCGAAACTATATAGACGCTAGTTTCTGATAGCAGTCGATTTTGTGTCAGCTAAATATAAAGCGATCGCAAGCATGTCTCTGAATTATAATGTTGCTGTGGATCAGCGAGGATATAATTAGTTCACTCTTAACTTTTCATTTCGAAATTTATGCTAGTCACGCGTTAGCGCGCTTTAACAAATTGACATTATATAATTTGAAAAAATTTCGACGAGGCTATTAGCGAGATGGATTTCTAATTGGCTCGGCATTTTTGGGAATCTAGAACATCGCGACGTTTTCTAGACGCCGATGCAGTAGTCGACCCTGAATTTTTTCAACGCTAGTATGTATATGTAGATCACGCGGTGTTTACATCTCTCAGCTTTCGATCGAGTCTCAGGGCCGAGCGACGAACCCGGACGGGATGCTGCTATGTGGCAAACAAAGAAGACTCGTTCTCCGCAGTAATAAGATTCTCATCCCTTCGAGGCATCGCGTTTCTTTACTGGATTTTTTTTTCATTGTTCGTATATATATAAGCGGAAAATCATATTTTGATTTTTGGAAGAAAAACTCTTGAAATAGAAACCCGCCATATATACTAGATACAAATGGAAATCGTTTTAATTAGAGTAAACGCATAACACGTGGAAAACTCTGTTTGCGGGTAAATAACCAATTTTGTGAGCGTGCGTTAATCCTTTGGAAAATAACTCGATTTATATAAAGTATATACGCGTGGCATAAAATTTTCACGTTTTGAACTCTTGAAAGACAAGTCCTGTTTGATTATAAAGCGGGTATATTATACTTATACTCTCCGGCGACTATATTTATAAACAGAAGGTGTACGTATATACATGCGCGCACGAAAACGAAAGCAGAATAAAAAGGCTTGAAGTTTGAGTGTTTTTTCTGGTAGTTCCAGGTGCATTTTATCCCATCCAGTGATTGCCGGCGTCCGCCGCAAGAGAAATGCGAGCAAAACGAAGCCGTAACAGCAGCTCGCCGTAGTTGCAGAATCGTATAAAAGGACGGGATTCTCCAGGGATCGACATACTGTTCTCTCATCGAGCACCAGTGACCAACCTCCTCATTCAACATGTTCAAGCTGGTGAGTAACCCAAACATATAAAATTTCTTCTAAATCTAAATTCAATTGTATATATTTAATTTTTCTAGTACAATAATTTCCATACTAAAACGATTATTTCTCTTGCAGTTCATCTTCTGCGCCATCCTGGCCTTCGCCGCTGCCAACCCTGCCCCGGTCCCAGCACCAGCCCCTGAGCCCAAACCAGGTGCGATCCTGGCAGCTGCCCCTTACACCGGCTACATCGCACCCATCACCTATGGATCCGGTGCCTACTACCCATCTCTCTACAACTCGTACTCGAGCTACAGCTCCCTGCCCTACTACAGGAGCTATTACTACTAGACGATTCTGATGTCTCCTAGTAATGCGAGCTGAAGATCGAGGGTGAGGATCGTCGGGGCACTGAGTGCTCCTGACACTTCTGGCACCATCTTCTGGAGCGATATGGGGGCTGCTTGGAGAACCGATGGTCCGATCTCGTTTTTTTTGGGATGTCAAAAACACTTTTCAAAGTATCTCTCTCACACATACACACGCAACGCTTTAACACCGATTAACACTTGCCGTTCTGGCACATCGTTCAAATCGATCAGCAATAAAATTGCATTCAGCTAATGTTATGAAAAATTTTTGTTTTTTGTCAATGATTTTTTTACCTCCTTCCCTGTACAATACTCCTTAATATACATGGTAAGAATTAAAGTCGTCTATTATAGTATTTGATATAAGAGGAAATTACAAAAAAATCTGCTGTTGTGTAGAGGGTCTGATAAACGACAGACATTTAAAACAGATAGCTTCATCATTGGACTCATGAGATATGAAAATAGTACTCGCGATATTGATTCTTCTATCTGAATCTTCTTGCGAGATTTTAACATGGAGAAAATTCCCGAAAACTAGTCATTATTTATCGGCATCAAAAATTCTATAGACATACTAAGAATTATAGTTCATCGAAAGAGGTTTAATTTTTATTATATTTGTTATATGACTGGCATGCTTATATCATATAGCCACATAATAAAACTGGCAAAATGTGCAATGATAATTTACCCCTGCACAGATTCGAAGTAACGATTTTCTTGGAAGGTACAGTACACTATATAAATATAAATATAGCAATTTAGAGTATCAATTTTCTGTACCAATTTAAAATTTTACTTTTTAATTTTCTTTGGAGTTTGGATAAAATCAAGTAGATTCAATTTATTGAGTGTTATTTCTATTGGCAAGTTCAAACTTCAGCAAAATTCATCTGAAACTAAGCGATCATCTTCGCTTTTTTAAAATGCTTATAATTTTTTAACTTACATTTCCTCATGTTAGCATATTAAAAAGTATAATATTTTTTGCAATAAATTATTTAAAAAGATGCAACAGGCTTCAGAAGTTACGTATCTCTAACTGTAGCTTCCACAAGCAATGCGTAAGATCGAAATGTTGGAGATAAAGTCTGAGCATTCGCTCATTTGAAAAAACTTTCATGTTAAGCGGTTATTTCGGGCAGAATATTTTTAGTGGTTATTGTGCACTTGGCTGGCATTTATATAGGAGTGCATTTCAAAATTTTTAATAATTTTTTAGTGAAAAAGGGTGGCAAGAACAAACCAAAATTGATATAACAAAATTTTACGCAAAAAAATCATTCAAGTCGTAGAAGCCACAGATATAATGTTTAATTTCTCCAACGTTACTATTGCATACAAATAATGCGAATATTTAAATTCATTTTCTGGGAACTATGAGATGATGAAACATCATATACTTGACTTCATTTCTTCCCTATACCAAGAAAACTTTTTCCACAGTCCTGGAGCGCGAACCGTAAACAGAAGTGGCGCAGCTTTTCTTGAAAGAATGCTACTCTATATCATACATGATTATTTAATAGCTTATGAAATTCAAAAGCTGTAAAATTATTCTAAATTGTAATACTACACGAAATATTATCTTAATGATAATGAAGTATTTGAAAAACCAACTTATTTCTCAATAATTATAACGAAAAATTATGATTTCGCATATTTATTATTTCTAGAATAAGCTACTGAATTTAAATAAAAAAGAATCAGTATAGTCATTCTAGCTTAAAGGCGAAAATTTCGTTTGGTTTTTAAGTGTTATGCGATATAGTTTACGCTACTGTAACAATTTACTTTTTATAACTTTTTGCCAAAATTTATAAGTAATGTGATTCGTCTCTATCTATTTGAAAGCAGCATTGAACTTGAAATAGGATCATTTATGACTACAACTAATAAATCTAAGGAAAACTCTGCAAAGCATCAGTTCACTAATAATCTTTGGCAGAATCAGTAGCACTTTGCCATAAAAAAATTTTGTTTTTACATTTTAACCATCTAATTATTAGGTAAGGGTTTCAGAATCATAGAGAAAAAAAATCTTTTTATAACATTAGCTGAATGCAAATTTATTGCTGATCGATTTCGAAATGAGGTACACCAAAGGCATGTGAAGTTGTGACTTGGAAAAGTGTGCTTTTGACATCCGGAAAAAGATTAGATCCTCGGCTCCCAAAGTGGCACCACAGCTCCCAAAGATGTACCAGGAGTATCAGGGCCAGCATCTAAGTGCCACACAGATCTTCTCCCCCGATCTTCAGCCCGCATTACTAAAAGACGGCTGCAGAGAGGTCTTAGTAGTAATAGCTCCTGTAGAGGGGCAGAGTGTTGTAGGCTGCTCCGTAGGCGTACGATGGGTAGTAGGCAGAGTTGTAGGTGATCGGTGCGATGTAGCCGCCGTAGGGAGCTGCGAGGATCGCACCGGGTTTGGGCTCAGGTGCTGGGGCTGGTGCTGGGGCCGGTTGCGGGGCTGGAGAAGCGGCGGCGAAGGCCAGGATGGCGGCGAACAAGAACTGCAAGGAGAAATCGGTAAATCGTTAGACGAGTTGAATTTTTTTATTATTTCAACGATCAAATTAAAAATTTAATAAACTATATATTATAGGTATACTAACCAGCTTGAACATGTTGAATGAGGGTTTGGTCACTGGTGCTCGTCGAGAGAACAGTATGTCGATTGCTGGCCAGACTCGGCCTTATATACGAAACCGAACTACGTGGCGGCAATGTTACCGATTCGTTTTGCTCGCACCTTCCCGGCGGCGGCGCGCGTCTTCTTACGTGCAATAACAACAACAACAAGAGCTGCAGCCGCTCCGGTGAGTTCTAGAAGGGCTGGTTTTGCCGCTCGGCCAATCGCGTTGGCCGTAGATCGGTAAAAATCGGCGGCGACCGGTATTTCCTTAACGAGCGAGACGTGCCTCCCTGTGTATGTATACCCGCACCACCTGTATACACTGGTTACGATCACGTGGATATACCTGCCTCCGGACAAAGACTCGGACAAAGATCGATTCATTCGTCATTTTGGGCCTTTGGAGGCTATATAACATCGCTCGCTATCTTTCTAAACTTGATTTATTATACTTTATTGACGTAAAAACGGATCAAACGTTTTTACGTGACCTTCTTTTTTTAAAAAAGAATTTCGCCTACAAAGATTATAGTTAAAAAAAAGATGACTCAAAGAAGTAGGTAAGTGCTCGTCTTGCCAGTCCCGCACTTGATCTACTTAGACTTTAGATAAAACGCTTCGCGACGTATGTAAAATTAACTCCTTGACTCGCGGAGAAAAAAAATCTCGACCGACGCATGGAAGCTTTGTTAACTGGTTTCGAATCAGCTATATATAGCGCAGTCCTGTGACCGATCATGTGATGAAGTTGTAAATGTGTATACATTATAATACTCGCCCGCACTATCAAGGCTAAGGCCGCCGTAATGTATATGTACGTATAAATGCGAGTATAATCGAGTCAATTTATTGCGATTCCTTAAACGAGATAAACGTATATCAATATAATCTGTCGACCGCTTTGCTACCGTATAATAAATATATTATTATTCTTATCGATTTCTCGATATCAATGGAAAAATCAAACGAATAATTTCACAAGACCTAAAATAGTAGAACACGCAGAAAGTAAGAGCCAAAGCCAAGTTATTAAGGCTAATGAGGAGATTCACGCTCAGCGGTCCTTTTGTCGCGCGTCGCCTACAACACATCTCTCGCCTTTGAAAATCGTCTTTCCCTCGCTCATCTCGCGCGGCATCCTAATTGGCGCAATTTCTTGCTCGCTCGCTCGCACATCTCTTGATGCTGGCGGTCAAGTCTCAGGGCCGAGCGACGAACCCGGACTGCTCGCGCGCGCGCGCTTGAGAAAAAGAAGCCGGTCTCTCTCATGCGAATGAATGCAAAAGACGAGGTAACGAGATTCGCTGCTGATGCTATATAGGTATCTGTGATGCTCATCGTAAGCGTGTATATATTATATGTTATTCTAGGGAAAAAGAGAGAAGATTGTGTAGCTATAGCGGTGGCCCACTGGCTGCATTAAGTCTATCAACACAGCTGGTGTTCGCGGGGATGTATCATGGGGTGGTTACTTTATTTTTCTTCAAAAGGTAGTTATTTAATTTCGAGATTGCGTAATGCTGCGGCTTGGAATTGCTTCTTGTTGTATACTTTCTGTTTATATTCTCTTGCTTTATTATTAAATGAATCTTATAGTATAAATGAATCTATCGCACTGAAGGTCATTTCTTAGACATCTAAGTTTTATATTGCAGCCCTTATACAACAACAAAAAGCAGTGCAGAGCCTTTGGTAGTGGGTCCAAAGGCAGCCTCAGGATCACGTACTGATGTTCCGCCTTCTCAATAATGACTGATGGGACTATGCAATCTGTTTGCATCCGTATACTTTATATATAATTTTTGATTTAATTACTAAGTTGTGTATCGTATTATGTTGAGCATAAATTAATATGGTATAATTATAATATATTTTTTGAAAATGTATATGTTTGTTGACCTAATTTGCACAAATAAAGTATATAACTTATACACATTATGCACGCATAAAAGAAAATTTGCCAAAATCTCTAAATACGACTCCTCTCAGTATATCCTTGCACTTTTCTGTTTACCAACATTCAATATAAAACTCGCTCTCGCTTAATAGCACACTCAAACCTCTTTTTTTACCGTCTTCTTCAGGACATAAATGAGCAAGCGCAGCGTGAGCATTAAATATAGAAAGAAAGCAGCTATACAAACGTATTTTATCAAGATAACGCATATCTAAAGGATGATATGACTATACTAGTTTGCGATGCTTGACCAGTCGTATAATAATTTATGCGCGCGAACACGACTCGGCCGAAATATCGCGAAAATGCGCAGTCAGCTGGATTTTTATTTTCTCGTAATAGATATACGTATATAGCTACGATGCGGATGCATCCGGATTTGTTTATGATCCTTTTTTCTTGGCAGCTTGTGTAGGAGGGCACGCCTAGTTTCTTTTTTGGAACACACGTTGGCTATAGCCGCTTGTGGCCAGTATGCGGATTTTCGAGATCGCTGCGCGCGATATGCGCATTTTTATATATACGCAGAACGAAAATCGCTCTGCGTCTTTCTAGGGATTATGAAGCAGAGTTGGTTTATGGTATTATATAAGCTTTTGATAAGAGCGAAATTGGACTGCGGTGTTCAACTTTTAAATAAAACCATATAGTATTGAGCGAGTTATTTCTGACTTTTTATACGCAGTGTAATCTTTAATTCAATTTTTTGTGTAGTAGGAGTCTAGTTTTATCATTTCCTTCAAAAGTGCAATAATAGAAGCACTTTATCATCTGCCTCGGAAAATCATTAAGGAATAGGATATGAATGAAGGTACAATAAATAAGAAAACAACACAAGAAACGACAGATTGCGATGAAAAAAAATTAGCCTTTAAGCAATTTTATTGTAGATCGACAAGTCCACAAGATGTCACCATCGACTCCCAATTATGAGTCAAGAGTCATAACGGCAATATTCCAGTAGATCCAGCCGATTCGGTGATGCCGAGACAATGAACGAAACGAGATGATACGGTGGGAGGGATGCTTCGGTCTTTCGGTTATCGGTTGACAGATATTGTTGGATTGATGCTGAGATGGAGGACATTATTGAGTGGGGGTTTGGGGGTGTGATGGACGGGTTTCGGTGGAAGGGTGTGGTGTGATGAGTTATCGTGTGGGTGATGCGTGCTTTTCCAGATGAATTTCTCGGAGGTTCGAATCGTCTCCTCAGTTATTGTTCCCATATATTTTAGCCGTGTGTTGTTATATCACAGCAATATTGTAGACGACGTATATCCGGAGGAGACGACGTAGCAGCAGCAGCAGCAGCCGCGATGACTTAGTAGAGGTATCCAGACCTGTAGTAGGTCGGCAGGTAGCCGTACGAGTTGTAGGTCAGCGCTGGGGCGGCATAGGCGTTGTAGGAGAGAGGAGCGATGTAGCCGCTGTAAGGCGCCGCGAGGATTGCACCGGGTTTGGGCTCAGGAGCTGGTGCTGGTACCGGGGCGGGGTTGGCGGCGGCGAAGGCCAGGATGGCGGCGAACAGGAACTGTAAATTGAGAGAAACGTGATCGTGTTATTGTTTGGTTATCTCTTTGAAGAAAACGATCTCTGACGCAGAGGGACTTCCATTTTGGAAGTATTTTTATACTCTGGCTTGGCACGTCAGAGATCGTTTTTTAGCTGTCGGTTTAGTCAGACGAAAGAAAGAACCTGATGCTCTGTGTCTAATATTTAATAAAAAAAATGTGATTTAGTTATAGCAATAAACAAAGCACTCGTGTATACTAACCAGCTTGAACATGTTGAGAGTGGGTTGAGTGGGCACTGCTTGCTCGACGAGTGAACAGTATGCCTTGACCAGGCCCTGTAGCCCCTTATATACACTTGCAAGTGCATCGTAGCGCAATGCCCTGCAGTACAACCCCTTCCCCTATACTCGCAGCGCGTGTTTTTCTCTCTCCGTCCGGTCTCCCCATGATTATTTTCTCCCTCTCTCTCTCTCTTTCCTCTCGTCGTGATAAAGCTACGACGACGATGCCGAGGCTCGATGATTATTCACAAGGTCAGCCTCTGCCGCTGTTGCTGCTCACCAATACACACGCATAGGTATATACGAGAAGATGCGCCGAGAGCGTTTTTTCTTTTCGTTTTTCAAGCGCAGGCCAGTCCGAGATGGCTAGGACGCCGTATAAAAGAGCTGGCATGCCGATGCCCACAGTATATACAGCAGGTTCCAAGAGCGAGAGTGCGGAGAACCGACCACGACCAGAAAAATGTTCAAGATCGTAAGTACAGAGAATGAGAGAGTGCAAGCTCCTCCCCTCCTTTGTTAATTTAGTCTCTTGAGTGCTGGGATACGAGAGGTTGTGCTGCTGCTGCTGCATTATACAGATTGCGAGTTTTCTTTCTCGCGACGATGCAGCACTTTTCCTTTTACGCGTATATATCTTATCGACGTCGGATTATTATGGAAGCGAGAGTATCGCTCTTTTTTCTCTTTTTCCTCGCGATGCGACACTGTATGTATGAGAGATTTTTGCGGATGCGGGAAAACCGGTAGGAGAGAATTTTCCAGGAAAGACTCCAACGCGCAATTTGTAATTAAGTACAAACGCGGTATTTTCATCTATAACTACCACTGCCGATTTAATTTTGCTGCTTACAATGCATGGAACGCGTACTCGCGTATTACATATTTATATGCTTTTTAACATTTAGTCGCTTTAGACAGAAGACTAAAAATATAAGCTCATGAAAATTGTATCACCAATCTTTTCCAGCTCTTCTTCATTGGCCTCGTCGCCATGACTTACTCGGTACCGGCTCCAGTACCGAAACCAGCAGCCAAATCGGTTGACGTCGTACCGGTAGTCTACGACCCCGAATTACCGAATCCAGTTCGTTTCTATGATCAGCCTCACCAGATGCCAGTTCAATTATACAGCCCGTCGACGTACATCGTTCATCATCGTTCTTACGCTCCGCTGTTCTACAGCCAGTACTACGTTTGAGTATACTATATTGTCGAGGGTGACGATACGAGAAAATGGTGATATCAATGGCCTCAGGGATTTTCTACACTTACTATACTTCTTATACTTGTGCTTGTATACTATAAGTGCGTGCTTTTGCAGTAATAAAATGAGTACTTTTTAAAGGTCGTGTCGCTGTGATATTCTCTGATGCAATATAACCCTGTGTGTATTTTCGGAGGGATTATATAGTTATAAGCAGTGCATGTGTGAGTCGTGTATAATCGTGACTACATTCGATTCGGGGGTGAGGCTGTGATGATACATAAGGGACTATTTCGAGGCACGGATGGTAATAGCTAATTTTCGTAATACCCTTATGCTCGCGCGAGTTACATATGTGCGGGGGTATATATAACGGGCAAATCGTTTAATTTTTACTTGATTAATTGGCGGTGATGACATAGCGTTACGAACAGTTGCAGGTGGAAATAGAAGTGCTGAGGGGTAGGATGTCTATAATTGATCTGACAAAATTTTGTTACATACTGTTACGTGTAGGTTTCATGCATAGTACGAGGAATGAATGGTGTACGATGATTTTTTGGAAATTAAGTTTTCTTGAGGTTTTACCTATTTGAGTTCTCTTATTTTACGTGAAAAATGTCCACGTTTAAAATGTTTACTATATTATTCTATTATTCTACAGAGTGAGAAACGTACCAACACAAAACTCTATGGTTTGAATTCTCAACATAACAATCATTTCGTCGCACCATTCAGAAATCAGTGTGAAATATTTTAGTCTTGCAACAAACACTGAAATGAACTAGCCTTTGTCATCAATTTGAAATGTGCTAGTCTTTAGGAGCGACGATTTAGAAACAACATTATTTATTTAAACAGTCAAATTTTACAGGAGCTCAATACAATATAATTATATGCAGTGCGAAATAAAGAATTATAGTGTATGACCGGCAAAATAATTCGAGATCGTTTTACTGGAAAACAGCGCATATAAGTGTCGTAGTGAAATTTCATTACTTAATAATATTGTATGCCTGATTGAATGAATACATATATTCTTATTTTATATTCTTATTAAACTTGAGAGTCATATTATCCTTTAGAAAGCCAGACAATTTAATCTCGACAGAAATAATATGTAGAAAAACCTTAATCCAATTCCACGAGAGAAAAAATACCCGTTATAACACAACAGCCTTTTATTCATATATAAAAATAAGTGATAATACGACACCACCAGTATAGTAAATCCGACTTTTCAGGAAAATCTGACAGGCCTTTCTGCGGAGATCGAAAACCGATTCCCCTAATGCAAAACGTAATTTCCGCCGCAGCAGTGCACTATAGCTGTTACTCTCCGAAGATCGAATCCTCTTTCATTCACGTGCATCGTCCACGAGGCGTAGGAAGAATGTATAAGTCATACATGACGCTATAGACACTCTCTGTGTCAAGACAATCCTAGCGAGTTTCTATATGAATTCCACCTGCGTGGACGTATATAAATACGATAGATCGATGGACTTTGCATGAATTCTCCTCTATAAAACTGTTTCAGAGCGTATAATGCTCCTACGTCAGCCCTTTCAGAGTAGCTTCTCATTCAGAGCAATGGCGTAAAACAGACTGCATATAGTCCTCATTCATGGATATATAATCGAGTATGTCTCGCGTGATTTACGCCTCCGAATCCCCGCTATATCTGAATGAGCAGCTAAAAACAAAAGTTTTTTTTTATAGAAACATTTTGTAATGCGCACTATAACCATACTCGCGTGTATACCTGAAATACAACACTTCCTCACACGCGAGCGCCTGACATAAGGACATTTTTATGGTCTGCCATTATACTATACACGCGCACGTAACAGCATATTATACGTCGAATAATTGAATTTCTAAAATTAAATGCCCACCTTTCGCGCGTGCTAATAACGCTATACTCTCGCACATACAAATCAAGCAGTAGGAGAAAATAGCGACCAACTTTTGCTCGAGAGCGTCAGATAAACGATCAGCCGGACGCTCTTCAACATTTTATATTCAGCGCGGAGCTTCGGCTGTGCGACACTCTCTGCTTTCGCTGCTCGACATTTTCCAAGCGTATATATATGTGTGTGTGTGCAACATCAAGAAGCCCAAGCTCGCGGTGGAAAACGGTGCGGACTTATGCAATGCGTTACGTCAACCCGAGCGTTATTCGCGAGATAGACAAGGCTGTCCATGCGTGTGGAAAGTTTATTGTATCAAGGTCGTGGTGGCTGAAATCTTTGGCAGCGATTCGACCATCAGCTGACTGTGTTTTACGCCGTGAATGAATGTGATGGGGATTATTTGAGTATACAGAGACATATAGGAAAGAAACATTATTATACAAAAACAAGGAGCGACGTGCAGGGGGTGGAATTCAGCGGAACACATCGATACGTAATCAAATGGGAAATTGTATAATCGCGATTGCGAGTTAATTTCCTCCGCACAGCACACTGCAGCCCAACGCGTAACAACAATTAAATTATGGCACTCGTTAAGGATAATTACCAAGCGCGTAAATAGAATCGACATATGCGATCTGCATAATATGCGATTTATTTTTGAGATGGGGATAAATTTAGAGTATTTTGTGGACGTCGTAGAGCTTAACATTAGCTTGATGATTGTTATGCACTTGCAATTTTGTGCTATAATGTGTGTCGCACGTTCTGTCTATACATAGGGAGAGGTTACCTCGGGATATAATTAATCGAGTTTTATTACGATGAAGGCTCTTTTCGATTTCGATTTGCAAAAACCGTTTCGCACTTTCATCTGATTATGCGAGAAAGGACGAAAATGCTACTCAACTGTTCTACCCGAGCCGAGAGAATTTCAATCAGGAGCTGTGACCCATTCCTGCAATTTTTCTTTTTTAACGGAAAAGATCGAGCTTTACACTTCTGATTCAAATCAGAGTTACTTCATTTGCATTTTTAGGGTAGTAGGGCACTTTCGTAAACATTTTTTAATGTTTTCTTTTGCGAAATTCTTATTGGACCAGAATATTGAGTGAATGACGGATTTTTGTAAAGAGACATATGATCAATTGGTTCGCTCGAGGGGGTTGGGGCACTTTCGTTAACTTGTAAGAAAATTTTCTATATTTCTGATATATATATATAGTTCTATATAGATGGATTATTGTAATTCTGTCGATACTTAATGTACGCTATTTCATAGATTTCGAAAGTATTTACCGTGATACTTATGCGTGAAAAATAAAAGAGATGGAAAATTAAAAAAAAAGTTTTTTACGCTGTTTCCCATTTAAAAATACGCACTAGCTTGTAACTCCGACAAATGTTCTTATTTTACTATTGCATTTCACAAAAAAACTATATTCCTATTTGTACGTGCTTTCCACTCTACGTATGCGTGTAAAATGAAATTATTATAACATTCTTTTATTATAAAAGTCGTACGGAAACACATACAAGTTGTACTTGTACCTTAAAAAATCATAAACTATTATATTTATTAAAATTGTACAGTTGTTTGTATGCCTAACTAATGCTTCGGATTTCAACAAATCGCACTTTACAAAAGTACCCCGCATTCACAACAGCTCCACTCTCCTCAACCCTGATAAAAACAGATCCTCACTTCGATCAAACATTTATCAATTATCTATAACTCTATAAGATAGCATAATAGACGAGTAAATTAAAAAGCCCAACACCATCGGCGAAGTGGCACACATTGTAAATTCGTGTTCGGCCAAAGTAGAATGCGTGATCAGTAGTCAAGTAGTGCGAAGAAATCGCAACAATTGATTTCACAAGCGTCGCGTGGCTCTCGTACACACACTCACATCGCTGTGTCTCTTCTTCAGTTTGGTCATTTCGCAACGCTTTGTAATTCGGGCGAGGCATACGGGAGAGGCTCTCATCGGGTATAAAAACTATGGGCCTAGTCGTTCCAGGCATCAATCGTCTTCGCCTCCTTGAAGCACCAACAACCAATCCACACGTCAACATGTTCGTACTGGCTGTAAGTAGTCGTCTCCCCGATTTTTATTCTCATCTATTCTTTCGATTATTACATTAACAGCAACAAAAATCTCTCCACAGACTCTTTCCCTCCTGGTGGCAGCCGCCTCAGCCAGCGCCGTACTCCCCGCAGCACCAGTAGCCGTAGCAGCTCCACTGGCTGTACCAGCCCCTCTGGTAACGGCCAAGAGTTACCAGGCCATCCACAGGAATTACAACACCTTCGCCGCGGCTCCTCTGGCCTACACCGCACCGGTCGCCGCTCCTCTGGCCTACAGTGCTCCAGTAGCTGCTCCTCTGGCTTACACCGCTGCCGCCGGTCCCGTGGCTTATGCCTCACCAGCAGTGGCCAGTCCTCTGACTTATGCCGCTGCTCCGGCTATTGCTGCTCCCGGACACATCGCTGCCTACAGCGCGGCTCCGGGTTTCGCTCCGGCGTTCGCCGCCCCCGGCGCTCCTTTTGTTCTCAAGAAGTGAAGGAGTTGAGGGAGGCTCGTGAGAGCCTGGGAGATTAGTGCCATGCCAGTATCGATTGTTATTATATGATTGTTATTTTGGTTTTTTTCCTTTTTTTTATGAATTTTTGTGAACAATAAACAGTTGTTTGAACGAATATTTTCTTTGGTCAAGATATTTCTACCTTCGTTACATTTTCCTTTTCTTCCTTTTTATGATATGGTACGTATCCATTTCAATTGATTTACAGAATTCTTTTTCAGTTGAAAGCGTCGATATAAGAGGAATTTTTTTACACCTATTTTTATCAAGAAAGCTTTTGTATACCGAAGTTTATGAATAAATTTAATATCTAAAAATAATGAATATTTTACCACTACACCTGCTTTTCCTTCGCACTTCACTCTGAAAGTATTATATGACATATTAATAGAAAAAATCGATTCTGATGCTGATATAAAAAATATGAGAATACAAGAAACCTTTGAATTTGTTCTTATCATATATATAAAATAAAAATTTTAGCCGTTTGGCATATATAACAGAATTAAGTTTTGGTCTGAGCGGACCTTTGAGTTTCTACTTGGACGTAGATACATAAACACGCTAATAAGAAAAGGTATCGTCGACATCCTTTTTTCTCTGGTACATGATTTCATGAATGAATAGTACAGTATTAGCATTTTTTTCGATCTGCTTTACTATTTATCAAGCTTGGGTCTATTAGAACTGTAAATTATGCTCTACGTTATTCTTGGACTTCGTACAACGTATTTGGACTATTTTACCTGAATCAGCATAAAATTAAATACAAATTGTTGCGCAAGTAATTTGAAAAAAAAATACATTTCTCTTTCAAACGCCTACTACATCCTCTTTTAACTATTAATGAAAGTGTATAGAACATTTTGGAATAATCTATTCGAATCGTGTTGGCCATACGATTAAATCCGAAATTTCAGTGTACTCTTCCCTTAACATTCATAGCTTTAAGGGTATGTTGTAATGGCAGTTATAAAAATGCTCTATTTTATACAAAAAGTATCAAGTGGCATGTTACGTATGTTATACAATTACGTTGTGTTGTGTATCCTTGTAGCAAAAAATCTTTACGTAAAATGCTATTACTTCAGAAAGCGCATAAGTCAGTATTATACGATAAATACTACTATACTCTGCAAGATAATACACAAATCAATGTATTCCAATATCGACAAATCACTATACTTTTATTTATACCGTTAAGTAAGGATTCTGATCGATGAATTTTGCGAAAAGCTTAATTTTCCCGCATTTTAAAGCTCGTGTTACGAATATTCGTTGAAATCTGAATTTTCGCATGTTTACCTTACGTAAAGGAACAGTAGCATATTGTATTCTAAATTATTGCACACGTGGAGAAGTACTTCATATACCTGATTAAATTTTACCTCGCGAGGCTTCTATTTGCACTAAGAGATTTCAAGTATAGCAATTATAAGTTTCACGTTACGTTGCTTAAACTAAATTGTTTATTTAAACTACCTATAGTATATGCTAGAGCCATTTTACAGATCATAGTTCGATCGTCAATAATAATTTAAAGGTGTTCAGTCAACAGCAACGCATGAAACATAAATCTTGTTCACAGAATCGCGTGTATCGAATTTGCGTAGAAACTAGATCAGACAACCTCTTGGAGTCCGGAAATTTAGCAAAACTTATGATAAAACTCGATTTCTAAGAGAGAAAATCCTATAAAGCGTCTCTCTATATTATTTTACAAATCGATCGCATGGCCGGTATTTATTCGATGCATTCCTCTCGTCCTTGGATATTTTACAAAATTTTTATTTTCAAAAGTAGAGAAGCCAAGGTTAGTCTATTATTGAGAATATATCAAAGGGTTTTTTCTTGTAAAAAAGCAGCTCCAATCAACGAAACTAAGTTTCTAAAAACAAATTTTGTATATATTATAACCAGATATTAGCCTACCGAACCCTCCATAAGCATGTTTAGTTGTACTTGTATTTATTTATTTTTCATGTTCGCATATTTAGCTTATCTACAGTCGATTAAGGAGTGTACAGCCACAGTATCAAATAATAGAAGAACTTTGGAGAATATCCGAAACAGCGCTTTCGATTAAATTGAAACATCGATCGATGTAATAATATTTATATAACTATAACTATAGTGTCCAATAATAGGCAAATGAAAACAGCAATTTTGTAAAAACCGGCCAAACGGAAGCAAATAAAATGTTCTTATTCTTCACACGAGCGATCGATAAGTGTCAAAACAGTTGGTTTCATACAAACCGGCGGTATCCCATAACGTGCTAAGCCCTTCAACATGCATTCCTATTAGAACAGGACATATGCTACGAAAACTCGGCTAATGAGGCCCGTAAATTTCATACGCATAATTTCTCGGTAAACAGGCGTTGTTGCATGCCCCTCGGTAGCATCGTGGAATCTTATATAATTCGACTCATTGACAAATTCATCACGTTGCCGAAGAAGAAAGTGTATCGGCCAGTACGGCACTATATAAAACGAATGATGCTCGACACAGCGACACAGTCAAGCAGCTGCACCACTGCAAGAACAACAACAACAACCAACTCCCTACAATGAACACCTTCGTAATGGTTTGTATTATAGAATATAATTCAATTATAAATTAATAACGACTCATTCTAACGAAATATTATATTTCCAGGCAACCGTCGCAGTGGCAATGGCCCTGTTATCAACCACCACCGCCAGCGTTATCGCCGCACCTCTGACTCTCCCCGCAGCCGTTGGTTACGCTCACGCTGTTCCCCAGAACATCCCACCTTTCGCCTCCAGAGTCGACATCTCCAGCAGGGTACGAGCTGCTCCATACATAGCTGCGGCCGCCGCTCCAATTGTCGCTGCTGCACCGGCTCTACCCTATGCCGCAGCACCGGCTCTACCCTATGCTGCTGCACCGGCTTTGCCCTATGCTGCTGCACCAGGTTTTCCCTATGCCGCTGCACCAGGTTTTCCCTATGCCGCTGCGCCGGGTTTTCCCTATGCCGCTGCGCCGGGTTTGCCTTACTTTAACGCGCCGTTATTGCGTCGTTAATATGGTGTTCTGTTTAGTCGTTGTTGATATTGTTAATAAAATTGTTTTGTTATCCTCATATTCCTTTGAGTTTTTTTCACCTTCCTATTCCTTTTGTGCGATACTAAACGCTCTCTTAGTAAAGAGATGACCGGATGGTGTGTATGGTTAATGGGGAGATATAAACAAAGTTTTAAAACATTATCTAAACTAGGAGTACCGAGTCTAGTTATAGTCAGGAGTCGTGAAAAATTTCAAAATAGATTCAAAATAGATAATTTATTAATTCTTCAAAATAATTTGTATTCTATTATTATAAGATTTTCTGTAAATCATAAATTATCATCGTAAATATTAATTAATGGAAATTTAGAATAATTATAAAAACAATAAGATTTTTTTTTCTAGATACGAAATCTATTCCTTAACTCTGGCTTTTCACGCATTGTTGACGAATGTTATGTATAATATCAATTTTATACACACGCAATTGCTGCGAATTCCAAAAGACCATTTACTGATTACGAGGAAACAATTTATTATTCCTAGATGCACATTCATTATATTGCTGTTCAAAAGGGTACTCCAGCAGCTTGCAAACCTATTCAAACTTGTAACTGCAGTTCGTTTTCGTAGAAAGGGTACCACATGCACTTCGTCGAAAATATACACGAAAAGATTGACAATTATTTTGCGAGAATTACATGCTTCATGCATTTTCAATAAATTTTTTGGTAAATGTCCGTACCCATATCTTAGCTTCTACTCGATGGATGTAACCTACCTTTTTATTTGTCTGTACCACTTCGGGGAAAAAATCTGTTTTTAATTTTGTTTATTTCAATAATACATAAACTTGGAGGAAGCTACGTGCGCCAAAGAATTGGTAGCGCTTTTTTCTATGTGAGACAAAAATTTGATTTTTAAGAGCTTAATTAATGAATCTCATACCAGTAAAATTGGACACGCGAATCGCGATATGAAATAAAAATGTAGATTTTGCTAGTGACATAATAAATTAAGTAACAATCGATGAATCAAATTTCCAGCATCATCATAAATGAGATTAACGCAGCTCTTTAATACTTCTCATACTCTCCCTCTCCTTCTTTCTCTCCTTTTCTCTTTTACAAATTAATTGACCAATGCGATCAAAGTGAATCCTCTTATTCACCGCTTTTTTTAACCAAACGGCTTCCGTTACACTCGTGCAAGCAATAAGTCATTGAAATCGAAAGCGCACGAGGCTCTTCATCAGCTCAGCTCTCCCAACGCAATAGTCCTTCCCGAACAAAAAACAGTCTAAGGCCATTTACTTTTGACACGTGCCAGCATAACAATATTACATTCATATACAGAAAAGGATTTTCACGTGCGCTTGAAAATTATTCAAGAAGCCTTCTATTACGCACTTTCATAGCCACACTAACTCTTTCTCGTGTCAGGCTGTAGCTGCAGTTCTTTTAAGCGACTTGAAAATTTATCGAGCAGCCTCCGTAAGAACTCGCCAAAGGAGAAAAGAAACAAAGCAGCAGCAGCAGCAGCAACAACGTGCGTTTCCTGCGTCGCGTGCGATCTTTCCTATAAATAATCCAAAAACAGGAGAAAACGAACGAGTCCGTCCTTGAAATCTCTCCTGTACACCGACTGCGCGAGAAGAGCGTCTGGTGTATATAAGTATGGGAAGGGGCCACTCCGATGGATGAAAAATATGGACTGCATAAAAGATTTGCGGAACACGATACACACACACACACACAGTCCAAAGAGTGGAGGGGGAGAGCGACAAGTGTAGGCTGTTCATATAGCGGGGAGAGAATTTTTCTCGCGGCTCTTCGAACATAGCTACTTCGCTCCTTATCTGCAGCGCTGTGGGGACCACCTCACGTGAGTCGAGCTGCTGCAGCGCATCAAGGACACCGAGAGGCTTTTCTTCTTGCTCGTGTAGTCGGCTGCAGCTGCTTCTTCTTCTTTGCCTTTACCTTCGCGCAGAGGAACTCATCGAACGGGATATATTCGAAGGGCTTCTCGCTGGAGCTTCTTTGTTTCGGTATGCGCAGCCGCCGGAGGAGAGCTGAGAAAGAAGAGGGACGAGAGGAGCTTGTTCGAGTGTAAGGGAATTCAATGCGATGCTTGTCTGATGATGCGGCGGCCTTTTATTGACGGACGGCCGCCGCCGCTGCTGCTGCAGTCGAGGGTTTTATGGGATTTTTAAGCTACGCAACATATAGATGCTTTCATTGAATATACCCAATGATTTATCGCTTATTGCGCCTACTAATTATTTCGGTTTTCGACTTTTACGGCTTGCGATTTTTTAACTATTTGCGCTGCGGTGTAAATCACTCGCGGTGCGATGGAAATTGAATAGTTATTCCATGCGGTATAGAAACGACACTTCGAACTTGACATTTCATAGAAATCTATGAGAATCAAGATCACGCGGTCGACTTGGAACGCCAGTCACGTGCGCCAAAAGTCGAAGGCTTCCAATTAGAAGTGGCGCAATCTAGACTGTATAACGTTTGCGATCGACGGACATGTACACTTTAATGCATAGAAGAATCTTGCGCTTGAAAAATTTATATATAAACACGACTCGATATGGCGTATGGAAATCGTGAACTGTTATATGTATTCTTTCTAAGTTTAGATATTTGGATCGTATATAAAGAAAGAAGAATTTGTCGCTGATCAGCGTATGACGCACAGAGGTGCGTTGCTGCAAGCCTTACAAAAGTGAAACTTGGTTTTCCGGCATTACGTGTTCTTCACCTTTACGCGCTGCGAATTTCGACTGCAGAGATCTGGTTCTCTGCGATGCTCAAGCGATTCCAGTTAATCTTGATGATCTCATTGCTGCTGATTTTTACTTGTAATTTGTAATCGATCTTTTCGTATATAGTATATATTGATTGCGTTCGTTACGTTTATCGATATTGAAAGAAGTTATTAGCTTTTAACGATATAAAAAGCTGCAGTTATATACCTACAAGAAGAACATTTTCATTCTTTCGTATACGAATGTACTCTCGTATTTTAGCATGGACATAGTCAGACAATTTTCCGAATTACTAGTTTCTCTGCATACTCATACTGAGAAAAAATCCCGTGTGCGATACGCCGCTATACATACATTTTGCGCGCACATTATGACAAGGGCCACCTATGTTCATTAACGAAATTTGGCGTTATCGAGACATAACAATACTTGAGAGAAACATAATTGTAACTATATTAGCAAAACATAATAAATGGCCCAACTGTTTTATATATCTTAATAGTTACATTATAAAATATACACGTTTCTCTCAGCGCACTAAAAGCGTCGTACATCTTTTTTTTCAACGACGCACCACATACCCGCACATTCAAATACATATGCAACGCACTACTCCTCGGTATCTGACACTGAATTATTATATAAGCTCATCGCCTCGACATTGGAAGCTCGCCAAGCTCATCAGGCATATACGACAGTCTCCAGCCAGTGAAATGTCTACCTCTTCACTTACGAAAGCCGCATGCAACGCATGTCTCCCCATGACAGAGGTCTAAGTGGACACACAGACAGTGAATTGATTTTCGCATCACGATCGCGATTTCATCCGCAGCAGGCGTGGTTTCGCCTAAAATGCAAGGACCGAGCGCGACAATGACGATACTTACTCGCACCGAGCCACCTGATGAAAGACTCTCTTCGCTATGGTGGGGGTGTAACGACGTGATTTTGGATACCAGAGGATGGGACTAGAAACGAGTATAAAAAGCTCGGGGTGTCGCCGTTAGGTATCGCAGTCTTCTTTTGCTAACTCAACAGTAAGCTTCAGCTCTACCTCAAGCAAAATGATGACCAAGTGCCTCGTGAGTATATCCAATTGATCTTTGTATACAGAACACAATATACATCAATCGATTAAATTTACCTAATATTAATATACACAAAAACTAAAACTGTCTGCTCCAGAAAGCGCGCAATAAATAAGAGCGAATGTCTCGAGAATAGAAACAATCGAGAGCATAATATAACGCTCATCGTAACGAGGATACGACCTACATCGAAAACAAATCAATTCCCACACACACACACACATACTCCAAGAACTTTCTCAGCTGCATACTCTCAATTTCCTCTCAATAAACTTTCTCTTCTCTGTCCCACAGATCGTCCTCGTCGCTCTGGTAGCGGTCTGCTCGGCTGGTATAATACCGGCAGCAGTGCCCGCAGCGCTGACCGTCGGTACCTACGCCACGAGTTACAACGCCCACGCCATCAACCACGCGATCGCCGCACCGTACACCGTTGCTGCCGCTGCTCCTTTGACCTACCCAGCTGCATACCCAGCTTTAAGTGCCTACAGCGCGTACCCTTACAGCGCATACGCCGCATCTCCTTACTACGCATTCCGCCGTTAAGTCCACTGTGTGTCATGTGATGATAAGGGCATTTTAGGATGTAAGAAAAATCGGCTCGGAGTCGTGGTGTGTATCGATGGTTCGGTCAGTGTGTATCAGTTCGGTGATGCAGATCGGTTGAGATCTGCAGGGAACTGACTTGACGACTCGCGGTAAGCGTTACCGATCTCTGGATGGAAATGAAGAGGAGGTTCCAGATCGAGACGCTGGCGATCGAGATGATTAACTACTGCTGCTGCTGGACGATGGATATGGACGACGACGCTTCTTTGGTCAATCACGCAATTTTATACACAGCTGAAGTTTTACCGATTCTGTGATCAAACACATTGGAAATTTTTGTTACCTTACTTTTTTCGCTCATGAATAAAATGTTTCTGTTGGCTATACCTATAACTGTCTTGTACATACTTTATTATATCCTGTCTTGTGCGGTATCTGCTTCGAAATCAGTATATGTTGACTCTGCGGGATACGATCTTTGCGGAGAGAAAATTAAAGAGTGAAAAAAAGATGCAGCGTTAAAACAAATTATCGCGTTGAAATTTCTTACGGAGAAACGTTGAACTTATACCGCGCACGATAATTAATGCATAACGCGGAGCATAATCGTCATTAAAATTTTATCTGATGTACGTAATGAGTCTTTATTACGACCACGCAGTATGTATATGCCTGTATACTGTGTACTTTAATTAAAAATGAATCACTTCATTTATTATTATTGTTCTCTTTATGCCCGATCACACACACACCTATGTTTTACATTTATGAAGAAATACGTTATTATGCAAACGATAATTTTCTTTCGACAATATATACATATACACAAAGTCATCGTCGCAATGACACAAAAATCCAGCCTGACTTTCATCTCATTTCTCCGGTATAATCGAGCAGCAGCAGCAGCAGCAGCATAATATACATGCATCAATAGCTTACTCCTCTTGAAAAGACGGCCGGCCGGCTCACAATAGGAATTGTTTGTTTGACCCGCTTCGGCTTATTTCGTGTCTTGCGCGCGCGCAGATATATACACTGATTTTAATGCCGTCGAGTGGGCATATATATACGTCAGTATACATATACACGTTAGCTAATGCGCTCGCGATGCACGTACGAAACGTTACCCTATATATTTCTTAAGAACCGGCAGCTATATGGATGTATATGCCACCAACGACGACGACGACGAGGTTGCATAATTCTGAGTACGAGTTTCTTTCGTTTATTTCTGTACACAAAACGCGTGGAGAAAAAGTCGGATCCTTCGTTGAATCTTGATGTATGTGTGATCGATGGATGACTGATGGATTTCTATCATCGATGGTAATTGTCAGTTACGTGCTCGAATATATAAGTATCCGATTCTTTGTTACACGTATTACACGGTGAATGAAAACTCGTTTGCGTTAGGTATTCTCTTTCGTAATCCTCTTAGAAAAATGAATTATATAAATTTGATTTTTGTTATAAGTCATATAAATATCCCATCCTAAACAAAAGAACAAGTCCAGAGTCTTCTATACAGCATCCGAACTCTCGGTCCATCGCAAGTTCCAGATGTTCACTCAATCGAGACGCAGCTCACACACATACATACTCGATCGATCGATCCTCCGTCGCATGAGAAGACCTCGCATTTCACACATCCATCGATCATAACAAACAAACGCAGTCCGCGCGCGCAAAAACTCGATAAGCAATATCCTCGACTCGTCCGTCGTCGCGTAAGTAATAATAATAATAATAATAACCACGAGGCACTAGTAGTGTATAGCTAGAAATGAATAAAAAAAAAGGAAAGCGCGGCACAATGTGCATCGGGAACGCCCTTGCACGCGTCAAGAAAAAAAGCGGCGCGTAACGCGTGCCTTAACCCACTTCGCAGTGAACTTCCGTTCGGACAGTTACGCGTTTCTTATCTTGGCCTTCGCCCTATGCGAGAGAAACATTTTTGCGTGATTAGCTGAGCGACAAGATGCCATGGGAAAAAGGGACGAGCAAACAAGGCTGATGATGTTGTTGCGATGCACTTGCGTGTGAGGAGCTTATGTAAGCGCATATGGCGTTTAATCGTTTCTTTTTATAGTGAAGATGAAGGCGCTTATTAGCCGTGATTGTTGGGAGTATTATAATTTTCTTTTAATGGAATATTCTAGTATACGTGAGATATAATAATATTAAACTTCGAAATACTGCATCGTACAATTCGAATATTACCTGAGCGAGAAAATTCGAACGGCGGTCGTTGCAGCCCGTCATTTATCAGTAGTCGCCAAGGCAACGGGAAAAAAGAAACATCGACGTCAAAGGGCTGAAGATCGTTGACGAGGCTGTTCGGTACGCGAGTAGTCGACTGCAGCTCTGACAAAGTTTTGGTGTGAGGCCAGGCCAGGACACTCGAGACTCTAACCGCGTCAAAGAGAAAAATCGTCGTCGCTGTCCTCCTCAACGACACTTTCGATTTCCTCCGAGAGCTACTGCACACAGAGGTCGAGGGAAAATCATGAGGGAGATCGTCCACCTCCAGGCCGGTCAATGCGGCAACCAGATCGGCGCAAAGGTTCGTCACGGCTTTTTAAGTGAAACGGGACTTTTTCCTTGATTTGAAGCTTCATTCGTTACAAAAATGTGCTGATAGGGAAAAAATTAATTTATCGCGGTAACTTCTTACGAAAAACCAAATAAAAAAGTGTTCGTGTGAAAAAACGCAGAAAAAAGTTATTACCGATAAATTGAATCCTTTGAAAGTAAAACGATCAACAAACTGATCATCCGAAAAATTATTGACAGTTCTGGGAAGTGATATCGGACGAGCACGGGATCGATCCGACCGGTGCGTATCACGGCGATAGTGACCTTCAGCTCGAGCGCATCAACGTCTACTACAATGAAGCGACTGGTGGCAAGTACGTGCCGAGGGCGATCCTGGTCGACCTTGAGCCTGGTACCATGGACGCCGTACGCTCCGGACCCTTCGGACAGATTTTCCGACCCGACAATTTTGTCTTCGGACAAAGTGGTGCTGGTAATAACTGGGCCAAGGGACACTACACCGAGGGCGCCGAGCTTGTCGACTCCGTACTGGATGTCGTGCGCAAGGAAGCCGAGAGCTGCGATTGTCTCCAGGTATCCTTAGTTTTTTCTAACCTATTTGTTCTTGTTTTATGTTTCGAATATTTATTTTAAATATCTATCTCATTTTACCTAGTTTTGATGTTTTGAATGTTATTTTACCTGATTTTGATATTTCGTTTTATTTATTTTTACCTAATTTTGATACTTTGAGTAATTCAAATTTATTTCACGAAAAACAAAATCTATTTTAGGGCTTCCAGCTAACGCACTCGCTGGGCGGTGGCACAGGCGCCGGTATGGGAACTCTTCTGATCTCGAAAATCCGCGAGGAGTACCCGGACCGCATAATGATGACCTTCAGCGTGGTCCCGTCGCCCAAGGTCTCGGACACGGTTGTCGAGCCATACAACTGTACGCTCTCGGTGCACCAGCTCGTGGAGAACACCGACGAGTCCTACTGCATCGACAACGAGGCCCTCTACGACATTTGCTTCAGGACGCTGAAGCTCACCACACCGACCTACGGTGATCTGAACCACCTGGTCTGCGCGACCCTCAGCGGAGTAACCACATGTCTCAGGTTCCCCGGTCAGCTCAACGCCGATCTGAGGAAACTCGCCGTGAACATGGTGCCGTTCCCCAGGCTGCACTTTTTCATCCCTGGATTTGCGCCGCTGACATCAAGGTTGCTTTTCCACTTCTTTAATCGCGCTTCCGGTTCACCGAATCAAACTAACGAGCACACGACCAATCAATAGGAGCGATTCAAAAATAGCTATTATAACGTCACTTGACTTTCCAGAGGTTCACAGCAGTACAGATCGCTGACGGTCCCGGAGCTGACGCAGCAGATGTTCGACGCGAAGAACATGATGGCAGCATGTGACCCTCGAAACGGTCGCTACCTCACCGTCGCCGCCGTCTTCCGTGGCCGGATGTCCATGAAGGAAGTGGACGAGCAGATGCTCAACATCCAGAACAAAAACAGCTCGTACTTCGTCGAGTGGATACCGAGCAACGTCAAGACGGCCGTCTGCGACATTCCACCGAGAGGACTCAAGATGTCTGCGACGTTTATCGGAAACTCCACCGCAATCCAGGAACTGTTCAAGAGGGTCTCCGAGCAGTTCACCGCCATGTTCAGACGGAAGGCTTTCCTCCACTGGTACACCGGCGAAGGTGGGTCAATTGAATTAATAACAAAGGAACAACAAACGTTACGATTTCTGTTATGAGGAGAAGCTTGACGTTTATACTTTCGCATAGGAATGGATGAAATGGAATTCACGGAAGCAGAAAGCAATATGAACGATCTGGTGAGCGAATACCAGCAGTACCAGGAAGCCACCGCCGAGGAAGACGCTGAATTCGACGAAGACGAAGGCGAGAACGAGGGAAATTAACGTAACTCTTTCAGACAAGTTCGATAGTTATATGCAAACGTGCGCTAGCTTTGTATTAGTCAAAAGAAAAAAAAAAATTGTGTTTCGTCCTTAAATTCTCGTCAATGTCTCTCGTCTTTGTAGTAAGTAGATCGAACTGTCAATCTAAATATAAAGTTTTATTAAAAAAAAAGAACACAATAATTCGTTACTCTCCTTCGATCGCACCGTTTTTCATTCCACCGCTTCACGTTTGATTTACGGCTCGCTTACACGACCATTAAACGTTTCGCGAACGAATCGAATAATTATTATTCAACGCGCATTATTTTTATTGACGACCCGCGAGCATATAATGAATTCCGCTGAATTGTTACAGCCGCCTAACGAGATTACGCGTATAAAAAAAAAACAACAACACGAAATTATCCAATAAATCCTTAATACCCGCGTTTTTTATTATTTATTGCGCGCACGGCGTCTTTTAAATACATCCTTCGAAGAAAAACGAGACTACTGCCTCGTGAAAATCGACGGGATAAGGACCAAACAGGCCATAAATTCAGCCCAAGCGACAACTAGATCCTTTCCAACTCGATAGTTAAAATCAAAGCAAGAGAGAGCGATTAGAGACTACGAATAGAACATCAAGCTTCTGCTCGACGAAGCAAAGAAGCGCCTGTGTCCGCGCTTGATTATAGAGCGCGGTAAACTCTCCGTTCGATGTCCCTCGCTTTGCAGTGAGTCATATTTTTCGCGCTCGCGGTGCATTCATATACTATATACACTCTTGCGTAATACCGAGTGTGCTGAGAGAAGAATACCGTAAGGTTTACCTGACGAGACAACGAGAGTGTGTTTTTTGCTCTGGTTATCGTACTTTACGCCTCGACTGTAAACAATGATTTTGCGGAGTTGCGACAGGACGTGCTTGTAATCTTATTATGCAGTCGCTTGGTTATTACTAGCTTTAGTACGTAATCGATCGGTTTTGTCACTTCAGAAGTTCAAACAAATTCAGAGCTTATAATTTTAATTATAGAGAACGTAGTAAGCAATGGATAAACGTCATTTATCCTACCTTGCCGTAATTTTACAAAGCAAACAAAAATATCACTGTCCGATCGCAGTATAGGCCCCAAAATAATCGCGCAGCGAGCGTCAGCCGTAAAGTAAACAGGCTTTCAGCGAATGAGTGAAACGACCCAAGGACTGTTTTCAATAACACGCACAGGATATTGGTAAATGCATATGGTCGACCGTCACTCGAACGTATATATACACACACATATACACATCGTTAGTCGGTTTCTCGGGCGAAGGATTTATTTATCTCTCGCTGCTCGAGTTTTCCTGTGACACATTCAACACCTGTGCTCTCTGGAAGAAGAAGAAGAAAAAAAAATTTCAAATTATCATAAAAGCATCGTCTTCGACCACATCAAAGGAATCCCGTTGTCCTTATGCATAAAGTTCGCTTTGCTTACAGCTCATCACCAGTCAAGTGGCCGTATACATGCACCGGGACAGCCGCGATGTTGAAATCTAACGCCGCTGCGCACTTACTTACACTGTATTTAGCGGTTCTTGCTATTATCACTTTTCTTTTTTTTGCTCAACAACGGCTATGGTGATTGATTTCAAGGTTGATCTTTGTCGGACGCACGCATCGCTCGTTGAGAAAGAGAAGATTATTAATAAAAAGATGCGCGTTAGTACGTATACGAAATTTAACGTAAAAACTTTAAGAGAACGAGGAGAAACCGCGAGAGGCAAGTGTCGTTGAATTTTTCGAATTTTATCCTTACTGGACTCGTATCAATATCAAGGCCGACATTCATCGAAGCATTCGTTGACCGCGACACAGTCCCTCTCTCAAGGCAGCGAGTGAATATATACCGAAAATACTCGATATATACGTACTATATTACGATAATCGAGAGCGCGGGCGTGTTTCTAATAAACACATGCCTGCATAATGACGAGTCTGCAGTATTATAGCTTCAAGGAGCGACGAGTATACGAGTATCGCCTTCCTTTTTTTCTCACGATTAGTCGAGCGCGCATAATGCGTCTGTTCCCTTTGGCTGAGCTGACGACTGGACCTTGCGCTCGACTCTGCCCCACCCACGCGGCCTTGTCATCACTCTGGTAATGTCCGAAAGTTTCCTGATCTTCCGGCTTCTTTATTATTTTTTTTCGTATAATTATAATTGATAGTAATGAGCGGTTACGAGCATCAGTATGTGTGTGTGTCTAGAGAAACTCGGTTATGAAAAATGCTGGTAATATACTATAGCGATGAAGAAATTCGGTGTCTGACTGTGCTCGTCTGTTACTACTTGATCAGTGAAATAAGGAGAATGAGTCTTTGTTGTGTTAGCACGAATTTGATAGTCAGAAAGGAAAGAATTTCCTATAAAACAGACGCGTAACATTGTCGAGAACGATGCACAAGGCGAAAACGGATGCTCTTATTTTCTTCAAGATTTCATAATATATTTGCGACGACGAAGGCTGTTGTTTCGAGATCAGAATGCCGAGCCTTCGCGTTTTATTAATAAAGCAATTACCGGATGAAAAAATATACACCACTACGAAAGTACCAGAGTTGCATAATTACATATTTATCAGGATCATTTTTTATTCGCTCCTATATATATGTCGTGCAATTTGTCGTTCTTCGCAACCGATCGATAGATGCGCTCTCGAGGAATCCTAATACGTTTTGCATCTCGTAGCTTTGATGAAATATTTTTAAGAAAATGCGAGTCTCTCTCAAGGCGAGTGCGTTTTATATGTAGTGCGGAGACTTGAGGTCATTGGAATATTGAAATTTTCTCAGAGATGCATTTTTTTTTAATGTATGATTTATTTACCTGGGAAATTGTATCGTGACCTATACGCGAGGATAGTATCTTTCAAAATTAGAAGAGAAAGATTCAAAGTATTTGGAAACAATATAGATTTCCGTGAAAAGTATACGCGCGACCAATGATTAACGACTTTCCGCGGTAGCATTTGTATTAATAGACTGCTTACAATTAGCGCTTTATCTGATTCGCTCACTGCACTAGATCATGACTCTGCAGTTTACATTGTAGGATGTATGAATATTCAGTTAATCATAAAGTTTGAAAAAATAATGGCTTATGATTAGCGAATGAAGTTATGTTAAAATTTAACAACTTTGAATTTGATTGCTATGGAAAGACAGTTTTATAGTTTATCCAATCATTCCGATGATAATCTGCTCATCAGAATATTTGCAACAATCATCATTGTATACTTTTAACTTGCAACGTTGCATTCGTTTTTTTTCAGAAAATTGAAATTCATCAGTAAATTCTAGATCATTACATAAATAGTCCACTTTACGACTGTCTCGACTTCCTTATTCCATTTTAATTGTAAGAACAATATGTTGACAATGACAATTTCCAACACCCATGACAACAATATCCTCCACCATTATATCGCTCTCGTAAATACTGCATTGAAAAAAAGGCCAAGAATACAATTAGGTATACACACATAATACACAAACAAGATATCGGTCTGTTTGCATACACAGCCTTATAGTACCTACTTTAATAGCGACCTCAAGAGCTCGTAAAGCACTCTCATTGAATAGTAAAGCAAAAAAAAAAAAAAAAAATCACCACACACAATCACCATAATAAAGCTGCTCGCACTCACGACAGCAGAGGCTTCGTCTATTCGCAGGAACGAATTTTCCCGTGATTCTCCTTTATTTTCCATAAATTTCCAGGGTACATCCATGCATAATGATTCCGACCTCGTCGTTCCTTGCACCTCGCACCGATACAGATCGCTCGAGGTCACAGTACAGCGATGATCGATCCACACTTATATGCATATCAGATATATATGTATATATACGCATAACAGGTGGCTGCAACCGAATGCACTGGAGGCTCGTCTCTCTCTGCTGATGCGATGGCGAGTATATGGCTCTCGCGCGAATTACCCCGCCCTCTCGAGCCTTCGCTGCGTCTAATGACACCACAGTGATGGAAGGGGGGAAGAGTTTTTTTTCCCTCCATTGTCAACCACCCGGAGAGGAGAGTCTCTAGCATCGCGTGTTGTTTTTTTTGTGTCGCTGCGGTTTCTAGATGCAAAACGACGACGCCCGCGATTCTAGGGTATATAAGCCTGGCACTCGATGCTTCGGACAGTCAGTCTACTGTACTGCTCTCTGTGTTCTAGTGAAGTCCTAGATCAGCTTTGAAGATGTTCAAGTTGGTAAGTGAGGATTCGAGAACGCTGGAAGGATTTATTGTCGAGCTTGCAAGCTATACTTACTTTGCGGAATCGAACAGTCGGTCGGGTTGTGCGTGAGCTTCATGAGTGATTACTCTCTAAATCTGAAATAGTGGAATTTTCTGCAAACAGTGTATATACACTATTTCTCAGTGATAAGTGTGCAACTTTTTCAAACAGTTGCACACTTATCACTGAGAAATGGTGTATATACACTGTTTGCAGAAAATTTCACTATTTCAGATTTAAAGAGTACGATTG